>JAJOHK020001637.1:0-12463 GCA_022457215.2 Leucocoprinus gongylophorus | reverse complement strand
CAGCAACCAAAGTGTCTCTATTCATAGCAAATTATAGAAGAGAGTTGAGGATGAGAGCAGATATTAGAAGGAAAGGAAAATTAGAAAAGGCAATGGAGTTTGTGAAAAGAATAAGAAAAGTACAAGATGAAGCAAGAGTAGTATTAAAAAGTGCAGGAGGAGATAAAGCAGCAAGCAGATAAGGAATAAAAAGGAGTGGAAGTATGAAAGAAGAGTGACAAGATAATGCTGAGTATAAGGGACTGAGTGCTTAAAGAAAGACTAGTTAAGAAGCTGATAGAATAACATGTTAGACCATAGACTGTTGAGAAGATTGTATTGGTTAATGCAGTTAAGCTAAAGCTGCTGACTTTAATGAGAATTCACTCAATGGTAAACATTAGTTGAATAGTGAGATATAGAAAACTAATGGAGGGACAAAAAATAGAAAAGACAAAGCTGATAGAAGTAGAAGATATGAAAAAGTAGGAAGTAAAGAAAAATTTAAATAAAAAATGCAAGGAGAAAATGCAAAGAAAGTAGTAGCAGAGTTTAAAGGAAGGATGAGTGCAGAAGTAAGAAGGCAGAAAAAGTTAGAAATAGTAGAAAAAAAGTACTTAAGAAGAGAAGAGTTATTAGAAAAGTATACAGCAAAGATGCTATATGAATGGAATAATGGGAAGTTTAAGGAGTATTTAAGAAAGTTGGAAAAAAATTGATGGAGATGGAAGTTTGTTTTTTTGGAGAAGAAACCTTAAAGGAGGGATAGTGTTAGAGTTTCAAATATTAAATTTGGTTTCTTTTCTTTTCTTTCACTTTTATTTTATTTTTTATTTATGTTTGGTTTTTATTTTTTTTATTTGGTCACATGCTAGTCACACCTATCACAGTCATGATCATAATATCATATGACTAGAAAAAATTGTAGAAGGTCCTGGAACAAATAATATTATATAATATGGCTATAGTGTATTAGTCTTATGGATAGCATATAGACTTTGGGTAAACTAGTTGTAATGTGTACACAGACTACAGTCTGTAGTATATAAGATATATAAGTTTGTACTGAGAACTCTATTAAGTTCTCTTATGTTACTCAATGTAAGAGTTAGTCTTATTCAAGCTCTAAGAACTTAAGATCATAACAACTATAGTATAGGCTTTCATGATAATAAGAATAAGATCTTGATCAAACTGGAGTTTCTTACTGTTTAAGTGATAAAGGATATAACAGTGGAAGGCAAAGAAAAAACTTTCTTGATAGACATCAGATATAGAAATAAACTAAAAAAACAAGAGAAACCAGTAGCCAGAGTAACTTGTAAACTTTAACAGTTGTTCATAAGGTCTGTGCACTCTTTGAAGTGGTCTAAAAACAATAGTTTGCTCTTGTTCTGGGATAAAGTTTATATTCTGAATATACTGGACCTCTATTACTGTATTGTTTTGTTTTATCATAGCTCAAAGATAACTAAGTATACAGAACATTAGAAGACTTTGTAATTAATATTATAGAACTATTGGTAGCTACAGATATTGCAATATATTAGTTAGTACATTAGCATATGCAATCTTTGTAACTAAGCCTATTTTGTATCTATCTCTTGGAGAACTGTATCTCTTATTCACTCTTATAATAGTAATGGACTTTATATTCAAAATAACTTATTTTATCCTGATTTACACTACTGTTGTCAAGATTGCAGAAAGTGGACTTAGTTTTTTTTATTTTCTCTCTCATTTTTTATTTTTCTATTTTTAGAACTTAGGGTTAGGGTTAGTGACAACATCACTCTGTCACACATCAGTTATATCAAACAGGATAACAATGATGGTCACAAGTTATGAGATGTATAAAAGAGCATAGAAGGTTTTGGAAAAAATAATGTCATGAAGCATGTGCAACACATGGTGACCTTAAGGATAACACATGGCTGTTTAGGGTAGGGTAGAAGTAACTAGCATAAACCATGTAGATTTAGTATATAAAGTAGACTATCTTATACAGAGTTCTCTATTGAGTTCTCTTATGTTAACCCAATACAAGGTTCATTCACTTGTTCAACCCTAAGGACTTGAGTTTGTAACATTAGAACTCAATTTCACTTCTTGAGACCATCCAACACCAGATCCTCTTCACACTCACTCTCTATCTATCCTTGACCATGGGTAACACACCCAAAGTCAAGAAGATATAACTGGGCCCTAGGTTTAAGGGATATACCAACCAGAGGGGGGAATTCTGGTTGTTTGATTGTATCAAAGCCCACTGGTACACCTCAAATGTATTACCTTTTGTGGATGTGCTCTATACCTTTTTCTTGTATCAGTCTTATGTTACAGGTCCCCTTGTGATCTGTTTATACAGAGAAACAGCAGTAATTCTTAAGATGCTGCTTAGAGCAGAACAGTCTTCTTAGACCAAAATCAATACAAGTTAGTAGATAGACAAAGTAGTCAGTAGAATGTGTAGGCAGGACAAGAAGAGTGCTTGCTGTCACATACCAAGATTTTGAGTTTGGAGTATGAGTCAGAGACTGAGTCCAATGTAAGATTAGTCCTTTTGGCTCACCAGTTACCACTACCCACCCCACCACCACTCATATCACCATCCCTAACACCATCACCACCACCACCTTACATAGCCATGAGTCAACACAACTTACATGCCATCATCTGACAACAACAAGAACAGCTGGCTGCAATACAGATGCAGTTACAGGCCCTGATTACAGAAGGGGCAGCAGGAGGAAGGGAAACAGAAGGATCTAATACAGGACCCCACATGGAGATGGCCAAGCCACCAGTTTTTAATGGAGAAGCAAGGAGAGTAGAAGGATTTATTACAGCATGCAAGTTATATTTGAGGATAAAGATGAGAGAGGCAACAGTAGAGGGACAAGTTCAATGGATTCTCTCATATGTATAGAAAGGGTCAGCAGATGTGTAGAAGGAGAATATACTAGAAGATTTGGAGACAGAAGAGGTAGAATACAAATCAGCTGGGGAATTTTTAGTGGGAGTAAAAAGAGAATTTGGAGGAGAAGATAAAGAGGTGGTAAAAGTGGCAGAATTAAGGAAGTTGGAACAGAGAGGGAGAACAATGGAGGAATTTGTGCAAGAATTCAGAAGAATAGCAAGAGGGAGCAGATATGAGGGTGCCCCCTTATTGAAGAATTCAAGAGAGGCATGAACACAATGATTAGGAAAAGATTGATGGAGGCAGAGCACCAGCCTAGCTCTATTGAACAATGGCAGGAACAGGCAATTGCATTGGACAGGAATTGGAGGAAGAGTAGGAGAGAAGAGAAAAGATTGAGGGGATGATGAGAATAGGGGGATTAGCCCCCAGGCAGCAGGAACAGTGACAAGTAATGCCATGACTACAAGTGTGGCAGAGGAGGCAGGAAATGCCTCCTTAGCAGGCAACAACAGGGCCTACTCTGATGGAGGGAGTGGAAAGGACAGACGCAGTGATGATACACTCTCAGCAGAGAGTAGGGGGTACACAAAGAAACCCCTATGCTATGGATGTAGACAGAAGGGAGAACAGGAATTGTTACAATTGTGGAGGTTTCGGACACTTAGCTAGGAATTGCAGGAATAGGAGGACAGAGAATAGAATTGGAGAGGGGAGAAGACTAGAATATGGGAGAAATAAAAGATAAGGAAGAGTAGAAGGAGAAAATGGGGAGAATTTAAATGGGGAGTGAGACTTAATACTCCTTGATTAAGTCTCAACAATAGGTATACAGTACTTAGTAGAGTAATGGACAATACAGCTGGCTGTAACCTAAAAAATGAGGAAGCATTAAGAGAAGTGATAGTGAAGATTGAATTGGAGAGGATTGATACACAAGAGGGGATTACAGTGGAGGCATTATTGGATAGTAGTGCAACAGGGCTGGTTATGAGTTCAGAGTTTGCCAGAAAACAAAGGTTCAAGCTGAAGAGGTTAGAAAGACCGATGTATGTGAGGAATGTGGATGGTTCACTTAACAAGGAGAGACCAATAGAGTATACAGTGGAGGTAAACATTTATTATCAGAGACATAGAGAGAGGACTGAGATTGATGTCATAGGGGGGCAAAAGTGGACAGTAATTCTAGGAATACCATGGTTGGTCCAGCACAATCTAGAGATAGACTGGAAGATAGGAGAGATAAAAATGACAAGATACTAAGAAGAATGTGGAAAGCAGTGGAGGCTGACACAAGGAAAATCGGGGTGGTAGAAACAGAAGGAAGAAGAAGCAAGGGAAGAAGTAGGAAAGAAATGAGAAGAGAAAACAGAGAAACAAAAAAAGAAGCAGAAAAAAGGAAAGATGATGGAAGTGAAAAGAGTGGCAGAAGAATGGGAGATATGGGATGAAGAAGAAGAAGTGGCAAAGTCAGAAGCAGAAGCAAAGAAGTTGGTTCCAGGGAAATTCCATGAGTGGATAAAAGTCTTTAGCAAAAAAAAGTCAGAGAGAATGCCCACTAAAAAGATTTAGGACCATGTTATTAATATGAAGAAGAGATTTATGCCAAGGAAAGAAAAGGTGTATCCATTGTCAAGAGAAAAGAGAGAGGAAGTAAGGGAGTTTGTTAAAGAACAGCTGAGAAAAGGGTATATTAGACCCTCAAAGTCGCTTCAAATGGCACCTGTGTTCTTTGTAGGAAAGAAGGATAAGAAGAAGCAAATGGTACAAGACTATCAATACTTGAATGAGTGGACAGTGAAAAATAATTACCCATTGCCATTAATTTCAGACATGTTAGAGAACATTGGTATCAAGAAGGTGTTTACAAAAATGGACTTGAGGTGGGGTTACAATAATGTGAGGATAAAGGAGGGAGATGAATGGAAGGTGGCTTTCATGATGCCTGAGGGGTATTTTGAACCCATGGTCATGTTTTTTGGTTTAACAAATTCACCAGCAATCTTCTAGGTGATAATGAATGAGTCATTGAGAAACTTGATAAATACAGGGAAAGTGGCAGCATTTATAGATGATGTAATAATAGGAACTGAAGACAAAGAAGGGCATGATGAATTAGTAGCAGAGATAGTAAAAAGGCTGGAAGAAAATGACCTATATGTGAAGCCAGAGAAATGCAAGTAGAAAGTTAGAGAGATAGTGTTTTTAGGAGTAATGATAAAACTAGATGGGATAAAAATGGAGGAAGAGAAGGTGAAAGGTGTTTTGGACTAGCCAACACCAAAGTGTGTCAAAGATGTTCAGAAGTTCTTGGGATTGGCAAACTATTATTGTCGATTCATTCAGAGTTTCACATCCATAGCTAGGTCTTTGTATGATATGGTAAAGAAGGATCAGAAGTGGAATTGGATGGAGAAGTAGGAGGAAGTGTTTAGAGAGTTGAAGGAGCAATTTATAAAAGAACCAGTGTTAGCAGCACCTGATTTAGATAAAAAAATAAGGATGGAAGTAGATGTGTCAGATTATGCAACAGAAGGTGTTCTATCAATGGAGTGTGAGGACGGAAAGTAGAGACCAGTAGTGTTCCTCTCAAAGTCATTGCATGAGACTGAAATGAACTATGAAATTCATGATAAAGAGATGTTGGCTATAGTAAGGGGGTTAAAAAATTGGAGATACCTACTAAAAGGCATATGTTTCAAGTTTGAGATCTGGATGGATCACAAAAACTTGGAATATTTTATGAAGGCACAAAAATTAAATTGAAGACAAGCCCGATGGATATTATACCTATCGAGATTTGATTTTACTTTAAAGTACATTCTAGGAACAAAGATAGGGAAAGCAGATGGACTTAGTAGATGACTGGATTGAAAAGTAGGTGTAGAAAAGGACAATGAAAATTAAGTATTTATTAAAGACAATTGGATTTGTAATTTACAAGAAGTAGTAATAGAAGGACCTGAAGTAGACATAATAGAAAAAATAAAAAAAGCTAGAAATAAGGACAAAGAAGTAGTTAGAGTAGTAGAAGAGATGAAGAAAGCAAAAGTGAAGATGTTACGAGGAGAAGAGTGGTAGATCAAAGAAGATTTGGTATTGAAGAAAGGAAAGATATATATACCAAAAGATGAAGAGTTAAGAGTAGAAATAATCTGGTGGCATCATGATGTGCTGGCAGCAGGATATAAAGAGCAGTAGAAGATAACAGAATTGGTTACCAGAAATTACTGGTGGCCAGAAGTAACAAGGGATGTAGGAAGATATGTAGAAGGATGTGATTTGTGTCAGAGGATGAAGAATTGAACAGAGGAAATAGCAGGAAAGTTGAAGTTGAGTAAAGTGCCAGAGAAACTGTGGACTTACCTAACAGTAGACTTTATCATGAAGTTACCGGTAGTGGCTGGAAGAGATGCAATCCTGGTAGTCTGTGATTGATTGTCAAAAATGACACATTTTGTGGCAATGACAGAAGGGACATCAGCAGAGGGATTAGCAAGGCTGTTCAGAGATAATGTATGGAAATTACATGAGTTACTGGAGAGTATAGTATCTGATAGAGGGCCTCAGTTTGCAGTGGAGTTGATGAAGAAGCTAAATAGGATGTTAGGAATAGAAACAAAGCTGTCAACAGCATTCCATCCACAGACAGATGGGCAAATGGAATGAATGAACCAGAAACTCGAGCAGTATCTTTGGTTCTTTGTGGATTCATAGACAAAAGGATTGGCCAGAGTGGTTAGCATCAGCAGAGTTTGTGGTGAACAACAAGATCCATATGGTAACAAAGGTTTTGCCTTTTATAACAAACTATGGAAGAGAGTTGAGAATGGGAGAGGATATAAGGAAGAAAGAAAAAGTGAAGAAAGTGACAGAGTTTGTGGAGAGAATGAAGAAAGTATATAAAGAGGCAAGAGCAGTATTAAAGAAGGTGCAGGAAGATATAAAGAGACAAGTAGATAGAGGAAGGAGGGAAACCAAAGATTGGAAGAAGGGAGATAAAGTGATGTTGAGTACGAAAGACTTGGTATTCAAGGAACAACTAGCAAGGAAGTTAGTAGACTGATATATAGGCCCATATATAATCAAGGAAGTGGTGTCTACCAATGTAGTTAAATTGTAACTGCCAATCTCAATAAGAATCCATCTGGTTGTGAATGTCAGTTGGATAGTATGGTACAGGAAACAAGTAGGGGAACAAAAGGAAAAAAGAAAACCAATCAAAGTGGAAGGAGCCGAGGAATGGGAAGTAGAAATAATCTTAAATAAAAGAAAAATAAGAGGAGTGGAGAAGTACTTGGTAAGATGGAAGGGGTTTACAGCAGAGTATAATACATGAGAAAAGAGAGAGAATCTAGGATATGTAAAGGAGACATTGGAGAAATTCGAGGGAAGAATGAATATAGAGGTGAGAAGGCAAGAAAGGTTAGATATGGCAGAAGAAAGGGATTTCAGGAGGAGAGAATTACTAGAGAAATTTATAGCAAAGATGTTATATGGATGGAATAATGGAAAATTTGAGAAAGTTAGAAAGGAACTAGTAAAAATGGAAGTCAGTTTCTCCAGAGAAGAAACCTTGAAGGGGGGGTAATGTTAAGATTGCAGAAAGTGGACTTAGTTTCTTTTTAGTTTCTTTTTATTTTTTTTTCAATTTATTTTCCATTTTTCTATTTTTAGAACTTAGAATTAGGATTAGTGACAACATCACTTGGTCACATATCAGTCACATCAAACATGGTGACAGTGACAGTAACAAGTCACAAGACATATAAAAGGATGTAGAAGATTCTGAAAAATATGATATCATGTAGTATGTGCAACACATGTTTGTTATAAATTAAAGGCTTTAGGGTTGGACAATGAAGTAACCTTGTATAGGATTTACACAAGAGAACTCAATAGAGAACTCTGTACAGGATAGTTTACCTTTATATATACTAAATCCTCATGGTCTATGCTAGCTATTTCTAGTCTACTCTAAATGACCATAAGTTAGCCATGAGGTCTGCATATGGTATGATGTCATTCTTCTAGAATCTTCTCTGTGCTATGTGACCCATGTTATTCCTAACCCTAACCCTAGGTACTAAAAATAGAGAGAAGGAAAATAAATAGAGAGGAGAAAAATAACTTGAGAAAGAGAATAGAAAATAGGAAGAAAAGGAGAAAAGAACTAAGTCCACTTCTTGCAATTCTAACAATGTTGACCTTAAGGATAACACATAGCTGTTTAGAGTAGGGTAGAAGTAACTAGCATGAACCATGTAGATTTAGTATATAAGGTAGACTATCTTATACAGAGTTCTCTATTGAGTTCTCTTGTGTAAACCCTATACAAGGTTCTTTCTTTTGACCAACTCTAAGGTCTTAAGTTTATAACAGATAATGCTTACCTAGCATCTGATCTGCTCAGAACATTTGTGAAAAAAGATATTTTTTTCAGTCTATTCATACTCTTTTGGTATAGATCTATCTAGTTTCATTTCATATCAAATTACTCCATAACTAATCACATAGTTTCCTCATGATCTCCATAGAACTCTGGACTCGAACTTGAGTGTGCCCAGAGTAGTTATTTGTTTCTTCTGATTCTTAAACATAATATTAGTTACTGAATACTAGTATTTAAGATATATAGGTACTCTGTAGTTCTTTATCTTAACTAGTGTAGTATATTATTTTGGATGTCTATGCTTGGAACTCTAACTTCCCTCATGTTTCACTTCTCATAAATAATTTTCTCTTAAATATGACTATTATAACATACAGAGGTATAGTATACTTAATGAAGCCAAGGTCATTTGGGATCTGTATACACATACATTGGATAACATTCCCACACTTCTTCTAATGGTGGTTTTCTCTTCCAAATATGTTCCTTACCTAACATATGCCTACTTTTGTCTTTTATTCTAGTAATAAGGTATTTCTAGATGTTTTGGACATTTATGCTTTGTACTTCTTCACTAATTGCACACTGATAACTGAGATTATACATAGTAGAAAAACAAGTAGGTCTCATGTTGTTTAGGCTGAAATATTCTTTATCAATAAGAAGATTGTATCTGATATCCAATATAGTAAAGCTAATCACTACTTTAGATGACCCAATACCAGGTCAACATATAGCCCCACCTCCAAATCCTATTTTTGTAGATTGTCAGGTGCAGTTTATACCAAGAGGTAAAAGTCCACAAAATTGGCTTGGAAATGCATAGAGTTTCTATACTCTATGCAATAAGCTCAGTGATGTAGACTTGTTAGAACAATCTTGGCTTTAGCTTATGTGCTGCACTGTCTATCTGCTGTATGGTCACAACTTCAGATGAGTGAATGAAGTCCAAGATAGAAGTGGGTACTAATTTGATGTGTTGCCATTGAATACCAGAGATTGAGTTCAATAAGAGTTATCTTCATCCATTATCAGACTAGTGAATTACAATGTAACTACCAGTCTTATATACAAGTTAGAGATATAAAAGATGCTTGGGATTTCAGTATATTGCCCTAAGCAGAGGTTTCAGTAGTGAGATACTGATAGAGGTCAGATAGGAGTATTCCTATCATAGAAGACTAGATATCTGGATTGTTGCATCAATGCTATGGAGATATGTTGCAAGAAGGATGGCTGTTATGGAAGACAGGCTTGTCTTAGAGATGTTGTAATGACCACACTGCCACAGGAATATATCTTTAGAATGGGTGGACTTGACATATGACATAGATTGAGAATAGGAGGCAGAACAAGTCTTAGATAGTCAATAGTACTACAAAGAATATTAGTATCTGATCAAATAAAAAGGTTTTATACTGGAAGCCAACTTTTAGGAGAATATATCTAATATCTTTGTATTAGATAGGATAGTGGAGTGAAACTCCTATGCTCTATGATTAATTTGAGTAGTAGACTTTGAGCAGATTAAGTTTTGGTCAGTACTTTTTGCTTTGAGTTATACCAATCTGAAAGAGGGATAAATATAAGAGGATTGGACTTTTTACTACTTTTGCTTAAGCAAAGGTCTTTATCATTACCAAACTTCAAGCTCAGGAGATCTATTATGACCTTTAGCTTGGCTCAGGTTGCAACTTAGGCAAAGACTTGAGAAAGAATAAGAGGAAAATAAAATAGAGTCTACTGTCTGTAACTCTAACACTTTACTTATCATACTGATCACATATTTTAGAGTGGATACTTAAAGAGATTTTAGAAAGTAATCCACCTAAAGGTAGTGAGATATATTGCTACCAACACTAGAAGTGAGTACTGGTTTTAGTCAATTTTCAGGATAAGGATTATAATGTAACTATTGGACAAGATAGTATCTATAAAATGGAGACTGTAAGTGATTACCCTGGATCTGGATGGTTTTTGGATGTTAGAAAAGGAGTTTCATAGAGTTGCTAGAATGTTTGATAAGAATGTTCAAGAAGTGATTGATATGAAATAGAGGTAGTTAATCTACACTGGATGAGATTTGAGAATATGAAGAAAGAAAGAGGTGTTATCTATAATGTTGACTAGATATGGCTGAATCAGCATGTAGTACTATATCAGTATTATTCTGCTAGATTGCAATAGACTTTAGAGCATTTAAGATAGCTGCCACTTTTAAAAGATCTCATTTTATTCTCTTAGATTTCTTTTAAAGGTGAGTTTTACTTCAGATAATAAAACTTGGGTTTTTTCTGAAGCTTGAAGTACAGACTCTATACTTTTATCTTAGTTACCCTAACAGTTGTTAGAATTCATCAGTATAGACTTAAATGCTTTTTTTTTCTTTTTTTCTTTTTGGAACTTAGGTAAGAGGAGATTATGTGATGTCACACCAACCAAAGTCATGGTCACTGTCATGTGACTTAATAGAGTATCATAAAATCTTTTAGAAGAACTTACTTTAGAATAGATTAGTGTAAATATACATAGACCAATACTTAGAGTATATAAAGTAGACTACCTTATATTAGGAACTCTATCAAGTTCTCTTATGTTATTCAATATACAAGTATGCTTTTGCTCCTAGCACTTAAGATTTAAGTTATAATAATAGTTGTCTTGAACAACAGAATGAGATAGCCATTATGTAGCTAGCAAAATGTTTGCTTAATCATGGAGCAGGCAGAACAGATATTTCCAAATTTGAGACTGGATAAACTCTAGAGAGATATACAATTATAGCAAGAGAATGCCATATAGTAGAAATGGAAAAATTTTATAGATATTATATAAAAGTCAGATCAGATAGGATACTTATCCAAAGTAGATTAGATAATCTGAGGTGGAAAGATAACAACCTTGGCTTCAACTTGTTGTTACATTCTATTCTGGCCATATCTATTCCAACCTATAGATAACATCTCTCTCTCATCTGCACTCCCTAATCTCTTTTAGTATGGATCAATCATCTCTATTTTATTTTGGACATTCTTGCTAGACTCTTGCTAACTCCATGAATTTCCATCCATGACATCTGAGAATTACTAGTAATCAGAGTAATGCTTAGCAGTCTCTGTCCTAGATAACTACCCTAGGTAGTATACTTAGTATATATACTGGTAGTTTACACTGTAAAGTCTTATCCTAAAAATCAACTAAAATTATCACCAACTTCCAGTGTTAGTGATGATATACCTTCTGCCTTCCAGTGGACTTTGCTACCACCAAGTCCCAAGTATCTTATCTGAAATATGTGACCAGTATGACCCATAGAAATATAGCACATAAGCTGAAGCCAAAGGCTGTTCTAACTTCTGCTTTCTATATTTCTGGATAATGCTTAACTAACTCATTTGAACTTCTGAGAGATTCTCATTAGATCTCAGATAAGAGGTATGATGTCATATACAAGTCCACCTGTCCAGAAACAATGTTCCCGTGGTGAAACCACCTCTGAACCATACAAGCCCGCCTTCCATGGTAGCCACCTTTCTCACAACACGTCTCATGGTGGTGCTGTGACCCTCTGGATATTCCGTCTTCCATGGCAGAGATACTCCTATTCAACTCAGTCTTCCATGATGGAGTTACTCCTGCCAGTGTCTCAACACTGAAACCTCCACTTGGGGCAATAGGGGTTTCACCACTGAAATCCCAAGCATCTCCTATAATATCAGTTTGTATATAAGACTAGTAGTTACACTGTAATTTGCTAGTCTGATAATCGACAGAGATAAACTCTCATTGAACTTGATCTCTGGTGTTCAACAGCGACACACCAATCAGTACCCACTCCCACTCAGACTTTCTCTCCTTCATCTGAAGTTGCGACCATATGGCAGACAGATGGCACAGCACATAAGCTGAAGCCAAGGTCATTTCACAAGTCCACCCATCTCTGAGTCCATTCTGCGGACTTCCACCCTGGTGTGAACCATGCCTGACATATGAACTGTGTCTAACACTTGTACATTACACCTAATTTATTGGAATAGATGAGGAGGAGAGATTTGAAGTGACAGAGTTCAAGGGAATAGTAGAGTGTGATATCTAATTCAAGTTAATTATCACAAGGTATCTACTGGCCTTTAATATGAGTACTGAACTTCTAAGAATAACAAGGAGAAACT
>JAJOHK020001636.1:0-12465 GCA_022457215.2 Leucocoprinus gongylophorus | reverse complement strand
ATGTAGCTCCCACAGTAAGTTGAATTTTTTGTTCTGCAGGCATATGTAAACCATGTACCGAGATTCTATGGTCTACACAAGAGGATCGAAGGGTGAATGGGATCGATATGCGGATATTGGCGGGAACAAAGGTCTGAGATGGGATAACATATTACCAATCCTAAAGAAGGTATGTCTTATCAAGAAGTCTGAATTCCAGTATCATTCTCAGTCATGGATAGCAAGAGAAATTCATGCATGGTCGCCAAAATCGTAGCAATATAGGTCACTATGACCCAGCATTTCACGGAACGAAAGGGCAACTTTTTACACAGGCGCCGTATTCAGATCATCTGTTTAATGATCGAATTATTCAAGCCTCTGAGGAATTGAGCAAAGAGTTTCCTTTCGACCATGATTGGAATGACGGCTCAACCATTGGAATAGATAGGAAAGTTTCAATTGCAGGTCATGTATTCTAAAAGAGATTTTCGCCTACAGGCTGGACGCAATGTACCATCGACTCCAATTCTGAGTGTAGCAGTGGGATAACTGCATTTTTGAGTCATACCAGCGAGAACGTACACATACTCCTTAATACCCAAGTGACTAGAGTGATTCCCATCGGACCCAACAGCACTGAGTTCCGAGGGGTCGAAGTTGCTTCTAACGCTAAGAGCCAACTCAAAAAGATCATAGCCGAGAAGGAAGTAATTGTATCAGGTGGTGTATTTGGAACGACTCACATCCTCCTGCACTCTGGTATCGGAGATTGAGAAGAGCTTGAGGCAGCAGGTGTTAAGACTCTTGTCAACAATCCGAGCGTAGGGAAGAACTTGACTGACCATGTATCGGTGCCAACCCTATTTTCCACCAACATGCCAAAGACAAGGCATGCTATAATCTCTCTCTCCTGTATCTGACAGCTTAGTATAGTCCAGTTTTGACCAGGATGCGGCTCTGAAAGAATGGAAGATGACGCGGACTGGACCTCTCACTCGACCTTTCCAAATGGATCACTTGACCTTTGTTCAACTTTCCAAAGATGTACCACCATTCAGCAAAGAAGGATTCCAAGATCCATCCCCCTTCGAAGGCTCGGCTCATATTGAATTTTCCTTTCACATGATAGGTGATCTAGGCAAAAGCTCTGCCGATACCCACTCTGCTTTGCAGGTCGATGTCGTCAACCTTCACCCTATCTCCCGTGAGTGTCTGTATCGCTCAAGTGATATAAGAGATGACCCAGGCGGCTCTGTAACAATACATAACTCGAATCCGTTCCACTACCCCTTTATCGATATTGGTCTCCTCACTGAAAATAGAGATGTATCCATATTGCGCAAAGGAGTTCGCAGTATCCAAAGGCTACTCGGTGGTTCAGCCTTCGAAGGATCCGTTTTCGGTTCAGTCATCCCACCAGCCCATGTGACATCTGACGGAGACTTGGAAGACTTGTTAAGAAACACCAGGACTACTTTCTCACACGCAGTTGGTTCTGCTTCTATGTCTCCTAAAGATGCAGAATGGGGAGTTGTTGACCCCGATTTCTGGGTCAAAGGTGCGAGTGGACTGAGGGTGGTTGATGCATTGGTCATTGTAAGTTGCTTACAAATGCCATGCAGACTAGGGCTCAATGACGTTTTTGGTAGCCCTTCCTCCCGAGTGCGCATACACAAGTACCAGTGTACGGGTTTGCAGAGTGGGCTAGCATCATCATTGCTGGAGATTATTCATAAAGGATGATGGAGAACGCCTCCGTGGTCGACGGTGGTAAATTCTACTGTTTGATAGGGGAGCCCTCAGTCAAGTTCACACACCGAGCGCTAATTATGGCTGCTGACAATCTGCTGGACTTGGTCTGTATGGTCCCGTCCCCCTACAAGGACATCCTGTCTGACATCTTAAGGGTGGCACAGAAAGCCCACCGGCAACATGCCAGCATGGTTTCTCAGCTCACTGGGCTTAAGAACCACAAAAGGGCTGGGACCACACCCTCATGGTTGAATGTGAAGCCCCCCACCTATCAGGCAGTTAAAGGCTTCATTTCTACCAAAGCCAAGCAAGGGTCTGACAAACCCTTTGCTGATGCGCTCAAAGCTTTCGCAGCCTCTTGCCTCAATACTGCCATCGAGCGCAAGAGGCAAGAGCATGCTTGGCTGGCAGAAGCATGTCACCTCCGTATTGATGATACGGAGATCATGGAGGATGGGGAGTTCAATCATTACAAGGACACCCAGTTCTATACCTCCCTGATCGCATGTCTCCAGGAAAAATTTGACCTGGTCTTTAAAGACACAGAGGTGCCATCCTGGGGCCCACCCACTGACTCTAGTCATGGGTGCCCAGTGTTCAGAGGGTGGGTAGCCAACAGTGCCCTCTCCGGCAAATTCAAGGAGGTCCTAGAGGACCTCTCTCATATCTTCCATTGTGCTATGCAATTTGTTGATGATAGCTTGAGCACTAAGGCACTGAAGAATGAGAAAAAGAGAGAGTTGAAGGAGAAGACCTTCACCAATGTAGATGAACACATCACCTCTCAGTCCATACAATCGCTTGTGGACAAGAGGGTAGCAGCAGAGGTCAAGAAAGCTCTCAACACTACCCAGAAGGGCAAGAAAGTGAGTCATCCCACAGACTGCAACAAACATTTTCTTACCCATATCATTTCTGCGACAGAAAATCCACCCAAAGCAATGACTTCTCAGGGCCCAAAAGCAGCCATCACTGGAAACAGAGGCAGCAGCAAGAGGCCCAACAAGTGGGAGAAGAGGGGTGGCGGTCCCAAGAATCCTGGGAATGGCCAGCAAAGCAGCCAAGGAGGGGAGTCGAAGAATACAAATCGCAAAGAGAAGGGGAAAGCTCAGTAGGACATAGTTACTGTAGCTCAAGTAAACTTGACGACTTCTTCAAGTATGACAATCATTATACTCATCCCGATTGGCTACTAATGGTTCCTTTGCCACAGGCCATCTCTCTAATAGTAGCACAGATTCCTATTGTAGTTTTAGAATCTATGTGTTACTGTGCTACTATACATATGATTGAGTGTGATTTGCCGTATGATATAAGTCTCCATTTATTGGCTGGGCTCAAATATATGATGCCCACTAAGTATGATACTGATCTCATCAGTAAATCTTGGGACGATTTCGTGGATCATCTCAGATATTCCGTATTATTTAAGGCTAGAGTACCAAATCTAGTACTGATAAAAGGACAGCTCCCCGACTATGATTCAGACTATGCTGTTAAAAGACCTCGGCAGAGGGCTTGCCAACAACTAGATCGAGCTTTTGAATTTGGTATTCTCAAAGGGGCCAGGGCCATCTCACAAATGGTTTCTAATATGCCTCGGGAATTCAAGACTGGAGGACTCTACAATAGTCCTTTTGTCACTCCTCCAATCCGCCAAATTTGTGACTATTTGACACAGCACCAGTTAGTTGTCTTAGTCACAGATAAAAACCTAGGTTGCGCAGTCACTCCAAGAACCTGGATCATTGATAAAACAACTTGCCTTCTCTCGTCCAAAAAGACTATGAGTGCATTTCTTATGACATAACTGTAGTATTAATAAGAAATAAGATTGAGGCAGTATGAGAACTCACTGATCTCGCAGAAAAAAGTGTTTGCTATGGCACATCTACACAGCTTTGGGACTTTTTTCAGAGTCAGATACTGGATCTGTTTGATGAAAATCTACGGAAACTCCCTAATTTCTATGTGATTCCCAAAATTCACAAGATGCCAGTAGCTGCTAGACCGATTTTACCATGTCACTCTGTAATCCAAGGACCTGCAGGAAAGTTTGTGTCTAAAATGTTAAAAGGGATCATAAAAACAAAACAAGAGATTATTCATGGATCTAAGGACTTGGCCCTTAAACTACATTGCTTAAAATTGTTACCACCAGTAAAGTTTGATACTGGTCAGATGAAAAGATTATATTTCATCTCTGGAGATATAGTAGTGTTCTACCCTAATGTAGACATTCAAAAAGCACATCAGATTGCTTCTGACTATCTTATTGAATACTATGGCTCTTTTGGTGAAGAATTAGATCTTGACTGGGTTCCACATGATGTTAACAACATTCGCATGTTTAGGGAGGCCTTGTCCATCACTAACGAGAATTTATTGTGTCAGTTTGACAGGAAAATCTATTGACAAGTCAGAGGACTTGCAATGGGGGTAGCCTCTAGTCCAGATCTTGCAAATCTGTATGGCTGCTTTTTTGAAGATAGAGCAGGTATTCACTCACATCCCGATGTACCTTTCTATGGAAGGTACATCGATGATTGTCTTGGTCTTGTCTATGCTAAAGACAAGTTGAGTGCGAAATGCCTCTTAGAGAATTCAATCGTATTCGATAACTGCACTATAGAGTGGTTAGCATCAGACAGTTATATGACCTTTCTGGATATGATGTTGTTCTTTGACAAGAACAAGACGCTTCAATGGCGTCCTTACAGAAAACCGCTCAACCACTTTGAATGTATTCCCTGGATCTCAGCTCACCCTATCTACATGAAGAAAGGGACTTTTTTGAGTGAATTGAGTTGGGTAGCCACGCTTAGCTCACAGTATGATACATACATGAGTGCTTGTAGAGAAGTAGCAGATATCTACATAGCGTAAGGATACCCCCCTATGATAATCACTTCTTGGCTCAGAGAAAACTACTCTGCACATTGGGATGCTCGTCTTAATAACAACAAGCCGACGAAAGCAGACATGTTTGTACTCAAAAGCAAATATAACGTATCCTGGGATTTCTTCAACATTCAGTTGTTGGCAGAACAAATGAAGACTAGGTGAATGGAGGCCTTGCGGACCCTATCCTTTGGCAATAAACCTGTGGATTTACACCCCAGTATTGCTGAGATTCAACCTAAGCTGGCATGCTCTTTGTTGATTCAGTCGGTGGATCGTGGTCAAAGACTGTGGTTTGCCAATGATTGGATTGGCAAGGGGCTATATAGTCAGTACTTACAGTTGAATAAACTCGGTCTTCTTGATTGGTGAGTTCTTGTCACTAAGAAGAGGACTCGACAGCTTATTGATCTAACTGCCCTTTGGCGGTGGATCGTTCTAGAAAATAGAGATCATCAAGTGGTTAAACAAATGGAAGTGCAACAGCCTTCCACACTTGATTGGTGGACTATTTGTAAAGAAACTAGAGAGCCCAAGGTACCCATAAGGATGCCCAGGTACATTGAGTAAAGATGACAGAGTGGTTGATAGTGAGGAGAGACACAGTCACCATCATTAACTGATCATCTGAATTACCACTTGTCTCTGTATCCTGATGGAAAGCTTCTTGTGCCCACTGCTCTTTAGTCTTCCAAGTGTCTAACTAGTACCTATTGTCTCGCTAGCAACATTTGCAAGTTCATCCGATTTATTAAAGTCCAAAACTAATATTGGACATTGAACTGATTACCTCTAGTGGTAAGTACTTATCTTACCATACACATGTGACATACTAACCATATGCACTCCCTTAACCCTAACCATAACCCTACAGGCACTGAGCAAACTTGCAGCAAGGAAAGGAGAGCTATCACATGACTACAGGTCTGTGCATGAGAAACTTGCTTAGGTAAGTACCATTGTTTAGTGCATCATGACTAAGCAACACTACAAGGATGATTACGTAATCCAAATGGTTGACCTTCCCAAGATGATGCGATCAATTTGTAAGCAGGCATGGGAATGATTTCTCTTTCTTATCCTGTGATGGTTGTTGCTGTTCTTGGCTTAGGGTGGGAAAGCAACTTAATAGGAGATAAGCAATATTGCTGTGCTGAAAATAAGCTGGTCACTATTTTTAGATTACCAATCACTTGGTAACCAATCAGCAATAAGTCTTTTGTAATGTGAGAAGAAGTAGCTATTTTTACTATCTTCTTGATAATCAGCCATGTGGCAGCTTATCTGCCGCCAATAGCATTATCACCTTGAGTGATGGTGCTATTTTTGACATGTTTTGGCATGTATGCTAAAGGCACCTGATGAGTCTATAAAAGATAAAATGGCTGATGGGGGTAATTTCCCATTTGTTATGCCAGCTTCGTCGCAAAGTTGCTCCTCCCACCCTAACCCTAACCCTTCTTTGCCATCTTCAAGAATCATATGGTCCTATTCTCTAGCTCTTTTTTAGTTTTGGCTGGTATGACAAAATTATCCATATAGTTTTCCAATACTTCTTTATGTAAGAGCTCTCTGAATATACTGTCCATCATCCATTGAAATATTTCTGGTGAGTTGCATAGTCCAAAATATATTACATTTGGTTTAAAAAAGTTCTTTGTTTGTTAGAAATGCTACTTTCCATTTGTCTTCTTCTTTGATCTGCATATTGTTGTATTCCTAGATAAGATCCAGTTTGTTAAAGTATTTCATATCCTTGAGTTTGTTGATTACTTCTTTAATTAATGGCAGTGACATTTCATCTTTTTTGTGTACTGGTTTAACTTTTTGTAGTCTTGAACTAACCATAAGGATCTATCTTTCTTTGGAATATAGAAACATGGTACCATATATCTTGAGCTTGATTCCACTATAAGTCTTGCCTTGAGTTATTGTTCCAACCATTAGTTTAATGCTTCATCTTCATTGACTGTTATTATATAGGCTTTGGCATTTAACTCTTTTGGTCTATCTTCCAGTAAATTAATTTTGTGGTTCCATTCTCTCTTTTCCAGTAGTTTCTCAAATTTATTCTTGTTAAACAAATGTGTGAATGGCCAAATACATTCTGGTATATCTTCTAAATTCATTGGATCTGATACCTTGCCAATTTCCTGATGTTCTTTATCTATCTCTTCTATTGGTTGTATTCTTCTAGTTCTTAATGTGAATTTAATATTCTAGTATTGTGTTCTGCACTCTTTTGGGCATTTCATAAATTATATTGTCTCTTTGTTCTGATTTAATTTTGGATTGTGTTGGACCAACCAGTCATATCCCAGAAAAATATACATACTATTTAAGTTTGTAACTACTGCATTGATTTACATGTATCCATTGATTTCCAGTTCTAGTCACACAAATATTGTCACTTCTCCATTCTTGGTTCCATTTATATTGAAAACTTCAAATGACTTGTCTATTAGTTCCTTTTTAATCCATTATTCTTTCACTAGTTATTTATCAATTATATTATGGGTACATCAGAGTTAACTAGTACCTTGAGTTTCTTTTTATTTGATGTCTTCATATTTGTGAGCACATTGAGTTCTCTCTCTTTGTTATCTCTTCTTTGTGAAATCACATATCAATTCTTTAGTAAATTACTATGTACAGAGATTCATTGTATTATATCTACTCCAAACCTTTGACAAAACCCCCCTCTTTTTTGTTATTTTCTTTGTCTTTATTATCTGAATCTTTCTGTATACTTCAATTCTTCATTCTCTTTTCTAACCTGCAGTCTTTCACAAGATATCCTATTTTGTTATATCTGTATCGCTTCCTAGTTTCTTTTTCTTCCTTTGGCTTTTGGCAATCCTTTGCTATGTGTCTGTATACATTGCAGTTAAAGCATTTAGGCTTCTTGTTCTTGTTGTAATTATCTTTGAACTTTTCAATATTCATGAATGCTTCTCTTCTACCACAAGTAGTTCTTATTCCTGTCTAACTGATATAATTACTACTTTCCACTTCTTGAGTGTCTCTGGTGCTACTATAGGTGGGTATCCCAATATAGTTTTGATAATATTGCTCCTGACATTCTTCTTTAATAAGAAAATGGCATATATATATATCATCTGTTTCTGTTTTTATAGCCAATGCTTTGAACTCTATCATGAAGTCTATTATATATTTCTTCCTTGTTTGAACATTCCAATCTTTCATTTATTGTTCACTGTTTGGCTCTTGTCACTAAACACTGTCTTAATTTCTATAACAAAATTTTTCTAGTCTTGGACCTTGTTTTTTTCTTCTATTTGATTGATCTTCTTCTATGCACATTGTTATGATTGATGTCTCCAGGATGTAGCATGGAGAAGGGCAAAGGGTATGACAATACAATTGGCTGCACTGTAGTAGTCTCAGTCAGTGCCTTATATAGTAGGTGCTACAACTTTGCTTCATCCTCACAGTCTTCTTATGTTGTCTTACTCATATACCTTATATACTATACATTGTTTCCTTGTTTCCTTCTAGTATATATAGCATAGATACTATCCTGTATCCTTATGCTTTACCACTTATAACAATTCTCTTAAACCTCTCAAGTCTTTGCCTAAGTGCAAGCTGAGCTCTAGCTTAAGGTTGTAACACACATATTCTTAATACACTCCCTCTAAGTTGGGCTAATATAGCTGTGATTTTATTATATGTTGCTATAACTCTCTTACTCTTGAGAAATAATTGTATCCTTCTTGACTAGTCATTGAACTTTGTCTAGTCACTATCAAACTACTCTAGGTCTAGGATCATACTCTTTGGCATAACTGTCTACTTTATGTTGTTGTAAACTTCTGGTGCTAGTAGTATTGATACTTTATATATTGATATCTTTGTAGTCCTATTTCTGTCTGAAGCATATTCTTCAGTGATTCTCAATAATTCTAATATCTCTTCTAATACCTCAATACCTATAGCTTCTTATCTCTGTCTGTCTATTTTGTCTGTGATATCTACCATAATATTATCTGTGTTGATTTTATTCTATCTATAGTCTCATCACAAATGTTGTTTTGCTATTTCTTCAATGGCTTAACCATTATGATATTTCAGTGGCTTAACCACAATATACTCTTCTCTTACAAGGTGAGCCTGACAATGCTTTTTCAAATATTATAATTCTAAGTTTGGCTTAGGTTGCAACTTAGGCAAAGATTTGAGAAAGAATAAAAGAGATGATCAATTGGTAAAGATAAGAATACATATCTGCATCTACTATTATATATACTTAATGACTATGAGAAATAAGCAGGGTGTCCTTCAGGAAACAATAAGAAAAACCTCCACTACTATATAAGGAGAATGCAAGGCATAGGAAATATGAGTTACAAATAAATGAACCCCAACATATGTTCCAATCATATTGAACACAAGACAAATATCTGTAAAATATAAGGTAGAGATTATAACAATTATAATACAAGAGTCTATTCTAATTAAGTAGAACATCAGACAGAATATTTCATAATCTAACTACAGAATAATAAAGCTGTATGGATAGAAACTTCAATATACCAATCTTAAACATTGCTAGATAATAGAGCTTATTGGTTAGTAGTTAGAGAAATTAGATTAATGATTAGAAGAGGTATACAGAGATCTATAGTGTTGTAGTAGAAGTAAGCTCTAATAGTATTGCAGTAGGATAGTAGTAGAAGACTTAATAAATGAGAAGTCTATGAGATTGATGATAAGCTTTGGCAGTGTTGCAGACTCAAATTTTTGTAAGATAATAGATCTCCTTATAGTTATAATAAGCATAAGATGAATATTATTAGAACAACTGGGCAGAAAAGAAAAGCACTTCAAATGTTTAGAAAAGTTTATTGTCTAAGAAATACTCAACTATATACTCATCTCTAAGAAATCCTAAGAGAACAGAATTGTTACGACGGATGCCTTGAAGATGTAGCATGGGCAAGGGTAAAGGGCATGAAGTCAACGATTGGCTGCGCTGAAGTAACATCAGTCAGCGCCTCATGTAGTAGGTGCTACAGCCTGACCTAGTCCTCACTGTTTCCTCTGTACTTCCACATATTCTTGTACTCGTGTATGCCTTGTTGTCTTTCTGTCTACTAGTATATATAGCATAGCTAGATACCTGTATCTGTACGCTTTACCACTTGATATATATTCCCTTAACTCTCCTCAAGTCTTTGCCTTAGTTGCAACCTGAGCTCTAGCTTAAGGTCATTACAAGAATGAGAATTCCTAAAGGTAACAACAACTCTATATATTAATAGGTCTATTCTAATATATCAGATTTCTATATACATAAGCATGGATTGATGATATTTAAGTAACTTGAAATAGTTTAGAATAAAGAGACCAAATTGGAAGAGAGCCAAAGTACTTAGCAGTGCTTCCAGAACATAAGAAAGTGGATAAGCAGATAAGTGCAGATAACACTAGCAGACTTTGAAAGACTATAGAGTATTATGAAAGAGCAAGAGAATACTAGAAAAAGAAGTTAGATAATATATCTAGGCAAATAAAAGTATTGGTATATAGCTTGAAGAGGTCTAAGGCATAGAAAAGTGGAAAAGTAGATGAGTGTGGATATGAAAAAGAATTACAGAACATGAATCAGCCAAAAAAACATAAGAGAGAAAAGTCTTTGAAGAGCCAGTTCTCTTACAAATATGTCATGTAACCATAGTCATGTGCCTCTTCTTTAACTAAGAAAGGAATAAAAATAAATAAAAATAAAATACAATTGAAATAAAATATAAGAGTTCAAGTATACTATGACAGGTTGTAACTTAGGCAAAGACTTGAGTAAGGAAGAAGAGATAATCAATTAGTAGAGCATAAAGATACAAGCTAGTATCTACTACTCTATATACCTAATAACTATGAGTAAACTGTAAGATATTCATAGGTATACAATAAGGAGAATATAAGGAAAACATAAAGAGAATGTGGAGAAAACATATAGAGGCCTCTACCACTATATGAGATACTGGCTGATAAAATATGAGATATATACAAGGTGTAGTATTTATGCATTATAAGATGAAACAAACCTTACATATATCTAAGTCATGTTATGCATGAGGTAGTGATGTCATATCCCAAACTCCAAAACATATCTGAGATATGTTTGACTTCAATATGACATCAAATCTCTGTAGTTATTTGGCTTTATTTGTGCCCAAAACTCTGTTAGTGGCTTGGTACTTTATAATGGACTTAATTTCATCAAAAGTCCATGGTTATTTTGCATTATTTAAGTCAAAATCTGTAGTCATATTCATCTGCTTCCATTGCCTAATTATCTTCTTCAAACTCTGCAAATTTCCTTGGACTTTATGCAGAGTTTTCCCCTCTCCAAATCTGAACTCATATGTAGTGTTTCACTACTAAAACACTTGCTCAGAGATCTGTTTTAGTTACTTCTTTTGTTATTTTATGTATTTAAGGCTGGTGATCACTTTGTAATAGCTAGCCTGATAATTGAATAAAGTTGATGATAAATCTCTGGTATCAATGGTGATGTGCTTTACTTCTTTCCTTATAACTCCTTACAAGACTATCCTCTGAAATTGTGACCACATGGCTCATAGGAGGCACAACACATAAGTTAAGGCCAAGGTCATTCTGACAAGTCTGCATCACTGAGCTCATGACATAGAGTTTCTACACTCTGTGCATGTCTGAGCCAACTCCACAGACTTTCACCTTCAAGTGCAAACCATACCTAACAAGTGATTATAACACCCTTACATTTATTGGGGTTTCTACTACTACTAGTAGTAATAGTGTTGTTGCTGTTATCTCAGTTTATATTGAGGAAAATACTAAATACTACTGCTAAAAAGCTTGTTTCTATCTCTCCTACCTAAGAACCTTACCTCTTTCTTTTCCCAATCTTCTTTCTTTCCCTGCTAGCACTTTTATTTATATCTCTGTCTAGTTGCTCTAGTAAGCATGGAAATATTCCAGTACCAAAGACTTTGTGTATCATTGACAGAATTATCCAATCACAATACATAGACCAAGTACCATACTTGGAGCTAGAACAATAAAGCTCATATAATCCAATCAGATGCAAAGAAAAGTCTTTCCCTTAGCCTAATCTCCTTCTCTTATTTTGACTTTATAAGGTTCGTGAGGTGTGATTTGAGGAAGGTCGAGGTGTCTCTACTAGATAGTGGATAGTCTGTTGATAGCGGATAGCCCATCCTTGTCCTATCCCATCCTGATCTCCACTCCCTGCTTGCTCAATGTCGTATGTCAAGTGCACAGCCTCAAGAGCATGCTCAATACATCGAATGAATGTCTGATGCGGATACTTGAACTCCATTCCAGATCGGTATCGATAAGCCAGATAGAGGACGTGATGCCAAGCATGCATAAGACCCTTGAGGACCTCAAACTCTGAACTGACTTGTTCCAGGGACTCAATAAAGCACTTGTCATTATCCAGAATTTGCTTCTTTTGCTCTTGCGAATCATAATTACCCATGAACACTGATAAGGCCTCCCTTAGTACTGGGGTTATTTCCCTTGGAGGTCCTCCCAGTCCCAAGAACTTGATGATTGAATGGCCCAACACCCACAGAAATGATTCGACGTCATGGATTGTGGTGTGCACAAAACGAGCACCCAACATACAACCCATGAATGCAGATGTTCCCTATATGAGAATCAGAAATAGATGACATGACTTTAGAAGACAACCTTAGCTTCAACTTATGTGCTGTGTCCACTACTTATCATATAGTTGTAATTTCAGAATATTAGAGAGTAGTGAGTGTTAGGAGATTCTTAGTTGGAGCTTAGTCA
>JAJOHK020001635.1:0-12468 GCA_022457215.2 Leucocoprinus gongylophorus | reverse complement strand
GTATATAGACCATCACTATTTTGTATATATATCTCTGTGTCTGAGAGCTAGATCTCAGACTTAACAATGTCAATTATTCCTGTTGATACTTTTCATCATCTGTCAATCATCATATCCTTATACTGAACCTCTAAAACACTATTCAGCTCAAGTATTACAACCAGTAAGTATCTTATTTGTAATAGTAATATTAGAGTTTAAGATAATAGACTCTATTTATTTTCATTTTTATTTCTTATTTTCATTTTTTTCTTATTTTTAGACTTAAGAGTTAGTATAATATCACAAACTGTAACATTGTCACAAGTCACTCTTACATAATCATATACCACAGAAGAACATAGATATATCAGAATTATAAAAGTTAGACTTAGTTTTATTTTATTTTCTTTCTTATTTTATTTCCTTTTTGATTTATTTTCTATCTTTAGATCTAGGGTTAGGGTTTAGTGTGATGTCACCATGTCACTGTCACAAACTGTCATATAGAATATTATAGAAAGTTTTGGAAGAAATAATATCATATAATATATTATATATATATTAATCTTAAGGAAAATAGTAGTATTGTACAGATCAGTAGTCTAGCATATATAAGATAGACAATCCTATACAGAGTTCTCCATCAAGTTCTTTTGTGTTAACCCTAATATAAAATTCTTTCTCTTGACCAAGTCTAAGGTTTTGAGTTTGTAACAAAAAGATGTTTCTGGTATTACTGAGTTTTTTAGTACCAGTAATTTGAACAACACTTATAGTAAGGTAATATCATTTTTTTCCCTTACATTATTTCAAGTACCACATACAAGTGATTCCAAGATTTCAGTTAGTTAGTTTACTCTTGTAAATATTAACTAATATTCTTGACTATCAATAGATTACTCTAATTGGGGCTTTTTATTCCTAATATAGCCATAAGTTCTATTAAACATGACTACTGATCATCAGCTTGGTAGGCATTTATCTTACCAACTACCTTTAAACAAAATAAATTAATTCTTATAGTAATATTTTCATTTTTTATTTGTTATTTTTTATTATATATAAAGTTTTATATTAATATTTAATTAATTCTAGCTAATAAATATTTTATAACTCATATCTAATAAATAATTTAATATTGTTTGATACTCTACTGTTATAAAACAAAGAAGTATAGAAAGTGATTTTCTTATATATTAGTAGAAGAACATTATTTTATTAGTCTACAGTAAGAGAGAGAAGGTATGTGACCTGGAAGTCACATGACATTATGTCATAAAGTCTAAAGTGGTCTAGAAGAGCCTAAAAGGGTCTATGGTCTAAAAAAGTCTAGATGATAATGTCAAGGAGCATGTTAACCACATTGCTATCACATGATGTATACATGGTGCACTCATAGATGATGCATGGACTTTAGGGTAGAATACACAATAGAAGCATAGTTATAACACAGACCATATATAATAGTATATATAGGATAGCAAAATAGCAGGGACTCCTTGTCAAGTTCTTTTGTGATTTCCCACCACTTGATAGTCTATTGAGAGCTTTATTACTTGTGTATATCTACTAGTCATTACAATAGGTGGTTGCCACAACATCTACTAGAAAATAGCCTGAATAGTTTTACAATATTAGATATTTTTATCTTAAGCTATATACTATTTAATTTAAATTTTTTAAATTGAATTAAAATATCTCCTATTTAAGAGATTTATAAGATATCTTATTTTTTTATTTATTTTTTTAAATTAACAATTTATTACATAGTATATAAGAGTAGACTATGGTAGCTACAATATAGCTACATTACATAAGATAAAGATATATAAAGAATGGAAAGAAAAAAAAGATAAAAAGAAAAGGAAAAGAAGAAGAAAAAAGGAAAAATAGAAAAATAGTCTGAGACATAAAGTATTTAATGTATCTACAAAGTTATGCTATTTGCAAAGCTGAAAGTATTAGGATTAAATTTGAGAAAAGAAATAAAGTAATCTAAAGAGTCTCTTCTCAGATTCCAGTAGTTGTTAAATCTTTTATACTGATGTAAGATGTGATATTTAGATTTAATGGGATATTTTCTGCAAGAACAGTCAAAGTCTTGATTCGGGAAAAACTTCAAGTAATATTTACCATTTAAAGCATGATTTATGATAACTCTTGTTGCTCTGATGCATAGAAAATTGGAATGACCTACATACTTGAGCCAAGGACCCTCTTTAATATATGTTTGGATAATAGAATTAAGATTATCATCCATGAGGTTAAAGAAGTATTTCTCCCTCAGATCTAACATATGGAAAGATGACTGCCAGTTATTTATATAACTATCACTTTCTTTTTTCTTGCTATAATCCCATGATATTTTGCAAGAATAAATAGGATTGAACTTGAATTCCCTTGTATCTTGATCAACAAGTGTATATAAGGGCCATCTACTCTTAGATAGACAATATTAGAACTTAATAGAACTATTGGAATTCTTTTCAAAGAACTATCTCAACTTCTTTGAAATGATAATCAATTAAAGTTGGTAAGGGTGGATTGACAAGTCAAAGATTTTTTGTACTATGTGAATTGTATCTGTGGCAACAATGATATAAGAGATATCTGGGATTTGAGTAGCTTGATTTATTTTATATCTAATTGCAAAAAGTTCAGCCTTAGTGCTAGTGATGTTGATAGTATAGTAGACAGTTTTCCTGATAGGATTGTTGTATAAATGAATGTATACAACAGATGTAATGATATTGTCTTTGATACTAACATTAGAAATAACTACTGCTAACCTGCTGTTTGATGATGCTTCAAAAATAAGTTTATCAAGTTCATCAAGTTGAAAGTTAGTATTCTTGTTATAGTATCTTATTTATCATTACCCATCTTTATACTATAGACTAACTACTAATAAGTTAATTTACTTAAGTAAATATTAAGATAAAAACTTCTTCTAAAGTATGCAAAAATACTAGGTCCCCTCTCATTTATATAATCAATATTAATATTTTTTATTATATTTAGCATTATTAGTGTTTTTAATATTTTTAATTCAAAATATTTATATTTATATTTATATAAAAATAATATAATAAGTATTAGATATTTCTCTTAGTTGAGTCTGCATCATTTCTTTCTCTCTTACTACTATCTTGTATGATAGCATCCAAAAGAGAATTAGCAAATTTATTGTTTTTTTTTGATTCTTGTACACTTTTAAACTAGGAGTTTCAATACAATATAAATATAAACATAGAAATAGATACTCTAAGAGGTTGGTCTACAAAGTCTAGTATTAACAACTCAAGAAAGTTGTCAGTACAGTCAAGTATATCTTCCATTTCTTACATTGAAAGAATAGAAGCACAGAACAATAACCCAGCATAAGCTAACTAAGTAGAGCTTAATAAAGCCTAAGATAATATTTTGTCCTATACAACTTATTTGTCCTATACTACTCTAGAGAAAGGGATAAACACATTAATTAATGAGGCTATAGGTACAAAGAACACACTAGAACCTAATGGAGAGAGCATGGAGAAGGCATAGAGAAGGCATAGACAGTATAGTTAACAGTAACAACAATATCTTCAGACAATGCATTTCAGCTCAATTCATGCCTAAGAATGCTAAGAACACCAACAAAGGAAAGATATTTGACAAACTGGGCAAGATACTAAATGTATCTAGAATTTCTTCTCCCATTCCCCCAAAGCTGAGCAAAAAAGTATTAGAGAAATCAAAGTTCTATAAGAATAAATAAAAACAGGATAACAAACAGGAAAAAATGAAAGATTGATCATATGCTCAAGTTTCTTCAAAGAAATCATAAAAATAAAAGACAACTTCCTAAATCTTTCATCCAAGAAAATTCAGGAGATTCAAAAAATTATAAATGAAATGAAAACAGTCAAATCCAGGATCAACATAACAACTAAAGATTCTTTGAGAAAACAAGTCCTAGTTTCTATGAGTTTGGACAATACAAATAATATTATGATCTTATCCAACAAGTATATTGTGAACATTAACAGAGCACTCAAGAAAATCAAATCAGAAGTCATGGCAGAATTAGAGCAGATAATAAAGGTCTTTATATTACTACTAATAAAGTTACATCCAATTTAGACCTCAATATTATCAAAAAATACATCAAGAACATAGATGTCATCAACTTTAAAGATGTCATGACCCTAAGACTATTTCAATCAAAATTATACCTCAAGATTTTGGGTATTCCATATCTCAGAGAAGATACAAATGTTTTTATAATGTCAGATATTATCAAAAAAGTTCTTCAGTCCACACATATCTTTAATAATGTGACTCTTACCTCTAAACCAAAAATCATCAAAGCTTCAAGCAAACCAGATATAATATAGGAAGATATATCACTACAGTATAAAGTACCAATATAAATCCAGGAGTATCTTAGTGCAAGAACTGTTGGAAGTGGAAACATACAACTTTCTCATACCAAACACATAGAGCAAGATATGTCAAGTACAACAGATTACACAAAGTTGAGCATCATTGTGATTTAGCATGGTACTGCAAAGCAAATTTCAAGACTAATCCTCCAAGACTCAAAACACTAAAAGGCATAACATGTCCACACATCTTTGAATGCAGCAACTGCAAAGGGAAACATCAAACTGACAGCTATTTGTCCTTGTTCTGGAAATATTAATTCAACAAAAAATAGGCTTTGAAGAAGTATCAGAAGCTTCATGAAAACAGAAGCATATCAATATGCTTAGCTATAAACAAGGAAAGATCATGATTATAAAGAATCTCAAACTTTTTTCACAGAATATTTGAAAGAACAGACTATTTACAGACATAATCTTAGAAAGCAAAAAAGAGTTTGATATTATCTTTATCCAAGAGTCTTTGTGGTCTTATATCTAAACAATCACAAGTTCAACTTCCAGAGAAGAAGATAAAGTCATTGGTATACCTAATCATCTATCTTGGATTACTTTCTCCAGGCATTTGTCTAATGAAAACAAAAATCCAAGGATAATCACTTATATCAGTGTTTGAATTACTCATTTGCATTTCTTTTTACAAAGAGACATTTTCAATCATAAAGACATTAATTGTCTTTCTTTCTTCAATAATGGTTGTATTTATTTTATGATTAATGTTTATTCAGATAAACAACAATTAACCTTAAAGTATCTCAAGAATACTGAGATCAATATCTATAACATTCTTGTCATGACTAGAGATTTTAACATTAGGAATAGTGATTAGGACTCATCTTACCCATATCATTCAATACACAGCAATATCTATGAGGATATTGCTGATTTATTCAAGCTAAGATTATCTGTTCTAGTCCAATAGGTTTTAACAAGATATATAGATTATTCCAATTATTCCAATTCAGTCCTTGAACTTATGTTTCTTTAACTGGACTCATATGAGATCAATAAACATATCATTTTACCTAAATCTTAGTACTCTTCTGACCATACTCTATTAATCATCAACATATCTATTTACAAATAATTTATTCAAGAGAAGCAAAGAACCATTATTAGAAACTCCCAAGAAGAAGAAATGTTTGTTAATGAGCTTACCAATACATTGATACAACAAACATATTAAGTTTCAAATCTCTAGAGAAAACAGTTTGCAAGAATTTCAAATTCTACATAGTATAAATTCTCCAAGAATGTTAATATTACTAAATGCTCTAAAGCCTGGTATAATAATAAGTATGATGCCAAACTAAACATTTACCACTTTTCAAAGTTACTAGAGGATTGGAAAAAATTCAAGAAGGTTGTTAAGAATACCAAACATACTTTCTTTGATGACAAAATACAAGAAATAGCATCAAAAAACAAAAGATCATAGTATTATGGGATGTTTTGAACACTAACAATTTTTATTTTCTTTTCTTTTATTTTTTCTAATTTTATATGGATTTTATTTTTCTTTTCTTTTTATTTTGGACAATAGGGAGGTACGTGACATGGAAGTCACATGACATGTCACATGATGTGATGTCATAAGCCTAAAACATATTAAAAGGGTCTAGAAGATAACATCAGAGCATATAGAGACAACATGGTAATCTTGAGTAGGAAATAAGATAGACATGAGAATGCAACATAGACATAAGGGCAGGACTAATTATTAGTAGCATGGACCAAGCATATTTTGTATAAATAGAACTCTAATATAGAAGAGACTCCTTGTTGAGTTCTCTTATAAACTTCCTACTTAATATCCACTTAAAAGATTTACTTACTGTGTAGTTATTGGTCTTTGTGACTAGTGGTTGCCACAACACATGGGACCTTATGAACTAGGTCAAGAAGTGTAAACTCCCAGCTGTTGTAGCAATCACTCGTTACTCAAGGACAAATAATCTTACAACTAGCAAAGCTCTCAGTAGGGCTATCAAGTAACGAATGGGAGATTACAAGAGAACTCGACAAGGAGCCCTCACTGTATTGCTCCTCTATTTATACTACTACATTGTGGTCCATGCTACAACAATATCTATCCGGCCCTTAAGTCCATGCCTCTACCTCATATCCATTACTCATCCTCTATACGTCTACCTTAAGGCCATCATGCTTCCTACATATGCCCTGACATCATACCTTTAATCTCCGCTATACATGTGCACACCATGTGTACACCACGAGGAACCCATGTCCCTTGACGTCATCTCCTAACCCTAACTCCTTCTAGACTCTAAGTCCTTCCAGACCGCTCTAGACTCTATTACATGACTTCCAGGTCACATGCCTATCTCCTAACCCTTTGTCCATTGTAGACTAATAATATACTACTGTCCTAACCCTAACCCTACCTAAAGTCTGTCCACACATTTGTCTTATAACACCAGCCATAGAAGCTCTTCAATATATGGGATGTCCTTACATTGAACTTAATAATCTATGATAAGCTCTTTACTTGACATTCAACTTAGTATAAAATTAACAAGTGAACATTCATTTATTAGATGAAATACCTTTAGAATCCACAAGGGAATGGCTAAAATTTTCTAAAGAAAAGTTTAGAAATATAATTCACAAATACAATAGTTCTTCCACTCCAGACTTTGATCAAATCTCTTAAAAATATCTCAAAGTTGTTCTCAATAATGATAAGCATCTATCCAATATTATCAACATTACTAATGTGTACATTGACCTTGGTCACTGACTATTGTATTTTAAAATGTCAACCTTGATTATTATTCCAAAACCAAATAAATGTTGTATGACTCTTCAAAAATGTTTAGGTCAATTGTTCTCCTCAATATGCTAGGTAAACTTATCAAGAAAGTTATTGTTGAAAGACTTCAATATCAATCTATCACTTTGAATTTTATTTATCCAAATCAATTGGGTAGACTCAAGCAGTGATCTACAACTGATACAGGAGTTGTTCTTACTCACATTATTTACTTGGACTGGGTTAAAGACCTTCAAACCAGTACTTTAGCCTTCAACATAGCACAATTCTTCTCTTTGCTAAATCATTGAATTCTTCTATTAATTCTGGATAAAACTAACTTTGATTTTAGGATTTTATTATTCTTTTCTAACTATTTAATAAACAAAAAAACACAGTATATGTAGAATGACTTTATTTCCCCTTTCTTCAAGGCAAATATAGGTATAGAGCAATAGTCTGCTCTTCCTCCCATTTTATCTACTTTATATATTGCTCTCATCTTTTATATTTTTGAAAAAAGGCCTAAAAATCTTTTTAAAAATTCAACTGTTTCTTTTCTATCTTTTGTGGATGATAGTCATTTCATTTTGCAGGAAAAAACTCTTAAAAAATCAAATATTATACTTTTTTGTAGTTATAACATCATTACCTCTCTTTTTGATTATATTGGATACATAGTTAAGTATAGGAAGTTGGAAATCTCCCACTTTTTCAGATCAACCAAACATTTCTATCCTCCATCTTTAGATCTCACTCTCCCTAGTGGTCCTATTCTATAATCAAAGAACACTTAGAAATATCTTAGTTTCATTTTTGACAGAAAACTCTCCTTCTGCCAACATATCCAATATTACTCTTATAAATCACTTTCTACAATCAAAGAAATGAAAATACTAAGCAATTCTATAAGAGGTCTATTGCTCTTTTACAAGTAACTCTTATATACAACTTGTGTTCTCCCTATTATTCTTTATAGATTTCCTCTGTAGTACTACAAAAGTGCCTTGTTATCCTTTCCTATCAAGAAGCTTATAAAAAATATAGTAAAAAGCTACCTTGTGGATTATAGAAGCTTTCTACACCTCTCCCTCCTGGAGAATTAAAGCCATTGCTGGTTTCATTCCTATTCAACTACATCTTGATAAGCTCAGTAGTCATCATCAACTAAGAACAACATCTCTATCCACTAATAATATTATCAGATTATTCTTTGAACATCATCTCATATTAGATTCAATGCCTCATTGTCTTTTATTGGATAATATCACTCTCAAACAGAAACTAAAAATCAAGAGTTCCATTATAAATACTAACAATTATCTTATTAGTATTTTTCCTTCTTTTAATCTATTGTATAAGAAATTATCTCCTGGTTTTCACTTAGTAAATACTTTTCAGAACTATTTTTCTTTTAACACTGTAGATTAGAAAATCAATAATACCAAGCATACTCATTTCCAAAAACTCAATAAAGTATTTGAAGATTCTCTACAAGATTCCAATACTATTTTCATCTTACTAACATCAAAAACCAAGTCACTATGTCCATTGCTCATATTGAATCACAATATTGTAGCCAAGACCATCCATCATACTATCAACATTACAACAATAAAGGCTGAATTATTCACCATTAGATGTAGAATTAATCAAGCTATCCATATCACAAATGTTTTGTACATCATAGTCATTACAGATACTATCTATTCAGCCAAGAAGATATTTGATTTTTCTTTCCATCCTTATCAAGTGCAATCTATTGTATCACAAATTAGCTACTCACTGGTTGTGATACTTGAACTGAATAGTGTTCCAGAGGTTCAGTATAAGGAGATAATGATAATAGGTGATAAGTAGTATCAACAGGAATAATTAATGTTATTAAGTCTGAGGTCTAATCCTCAAACACAGAAGTATATATATAAAAGAGTGATGGTCTGTGTGCAAGCTGTTGCTATCACATGATCAAAACTCATATCTGATGGGAGCTGTCATCTGTCATAGCAGCTATCAGGCTAATTTTAGTTAGAAGATAACTAATTATGTTACTACATTGATATACTTGTATCTCTATCAATACTTATTGCTATGAGACACATCATATATCATTGGGAATGAATTCAATGCAAGTTTGATTGTGCGAATCCATTCAGCCATTCATGAGATATTAGCAGACAAAGCTTTTACAGCTGTTGATGGCCTGATATCTCACTTGTTTGTTATCACTTTTGTATATCTCACATATGTGTAAATAACCCTCATTTGGGGCTTTCTAGTGCAACTTAGTTTGTGAAAATTGGTCCACTTGTTGTAGAGATACAAGCTGAATGAAGTTTATGATACTTATATCAACATAAGACTTGTCTACTTATGCTTCTCCCTTGAAAAATATATTTTCAATCATAAAAGAGACATTAACTGCTTTTCACTCTTTAATAATGGTTCTATTTTCTTCATGATTAATATCTATTTCAATAACTATCAGTCAGCTTTAAAGTATCTCAAGGATACTGAAGCTAATCTTTATAATATCCTAGTTATAGCAGAAGACTTTAATATCAGAGATTAAGATTAGGATTCTTTTTACTCTTTCATTTAGTCCATAGTGATTCACTATTAGGCATAGCTAATTCATTTGATCTTAAATTGTCAGTTCCCATCCAATAAGTTTCTACTTGTTATACTAATAACCCTAATAATGCAAATTCTGTCAGAATTGAAGACAATGGACTCTATTTTGTTTTTTATTTTATTTCTCTTTTACTTTTAATTTTACTTCACAAATCACATGACTTATAAACATTGTAGAAAGACCTAGAAAGAATGATGTCATATGGCATGTACACCATATATTAACCTTAAGAAAAATACATAGTTATTTAAAGTAGGCTAAAGTAATAAAGCATAGACTATGAGGTTCTAGTATATAAGATAGGACAATCCTGTACAGAACTCTCTATTGAGCTCTCTTGTATTAACCCAATACAAGGTTCCTTCTTTGATCAACTCTAAGATCATTGAATAATAACAAATTCAGTCATTGACTTAATTTTCCTCTATCCAAATTTAAGTGAAATTGATAATCATCAAATCCTACCAGAATTATAATACCCCTTGGATCACACTTCTTTAGTTGTTGATATCTCTATAGAAGAATTTATATAAGTAACATTGACACTTTGCATATAATGGATGAAGATTCTCTCAAATCTATAGTTCAAAAATATGCAAGATTATCTGAATCTATATAGTTCAAGTATTTATATAGTGTCAATATTACAAAATGCTCCAAAGAATGGTAGAACAATGAGTGTTAGGATAGTCTGACCAACTACAGATTCTTCAAGATAATCAAGAATTAGAGAACCTTCAAAGAAGTTGTTAAGACAAAATGCTTATTCTTTGATAATAAAATTTAAGAAATTACATTAAAAAATCATAGACCTTGGAATCTCATAAACTAGGTCAAAAACCACAAGCTATTAGCATAGCTTTGATTTTCAATGGCTAACCATATATTGAAATCAACAATTTATTGTTATGAACTAAAACTCTTAGAGTAGAGTAATAGAACAACTCTTGTATTGAGTAACATAAGAGAACTCAATAGAGAACTCTTCTACAAACTAGTCTACTTATATAGTTCTACAGGTGGTCCATGCTATCTACTGTGCATCCTACCCTAAACTACTATATGTAGAACATGAGGTCAACATGTGTGATCCATGCTGTATAACATCATTTGTTCCCAAATCCTTCTACCACGTTCTTCTAAGTCTCATGATCTATCTTGTGACTACGCCATCAAGTTGTGACTGATGTGACAGCATGACTGATCAATCCTAACCCTGGTTGTTCTAAAAATAGAAAATAGAAAAAATAAATCAGAAAGAAAATAAAAATGGAAAGAAAAATAAAATAAATCAAGTCCACTTTCTTTGATCTTGACATTTATGGCAAGTATTACATCAAATATTCAATTTGACACAGAATTATCAAGTCAACCTGAATTGTTTAGATGAATTTCCATCAAAACAAACATGTGAATAGCCTTTATTCTCTAAGAAGGAATTCAAAAACACTATTGTCAAATACAACAATTTATTTACTCCTAGACTAGATTATATTTCATGGAATTATCTTAAAGCAGTTATCAAAGATGATAAATACCTCACTAATATCATCAACATTGCTAATATATGTATTAATCTAGGTCTATAGCCTATACATTTTAAAACCTCATCATATATTATTACCCCTAAGCCCAATAAAATGGTCTATGACTTTCTGAAGATGTTTTGACTAATTGTTTTTTGAAATATATTGGGAAATTTTATCAAAAAAGTCACTGGTGAAAAACTCCAATTTCAAGCTATTACCACAAACTTTGTATATCCAAATTAATTAGGAAGGTTGAAACAGTGTTTGACTACTGATCTAGAAGTATTTCTCACTTATATTATTCAATCAGAATAAATTAAAAATCTTCAAATAAGCATATTGGCTTTTGACATTGCTCAATTTTTCCCTTCACTTAATTATTGGCTTCTTCCTCTAATTCTAAATATAGCTGGTTTTGATCCAAAAATTTCTTTTTTTCTTTTCTAATTATTTAATTGGTAGAAAAACTCAATATTTGTGGAATGATTTTATTTCTCATTTCTTAAATGTAGGTGTAGGTATTGGACAAGGTTCAGCTCTCTCTACTATCCTTTCAGCCCTTTACATTTCACTGGTTTTCTATATCTTTGAAAAAAATCAAAAAATCTCAACATTCCAGTTTCTTTTCTTTCCTTTATTAATAATGGACTTCTAGTTTCACAAGAAAAAATCTTTTGAAAAAACTAATGCTTTTTTCTTCTATAGTTATAACATCATTCCTTTCTTGATTAACTAGTTTGGACTAGTTATAGAATATGGAAAATCTGAAGTTTTCTATTTCTCCAGATTTTATGAACTTTTTAACCTACCTCCTCTTAATCTCTCCTCTCTCAGAGAACCTACTCCTCACCCAAAAGATAGCTGGGAATATCGAGGCTTTATTTTTAACAGAAAACTATTGTTCTAACAACATGTTAAGTTTTATGCCAATTGTCACAAACTTCATTCAGCTTATATCTCCACAACCAGTAAACCGATTTTCACAAACTAAGTTGCTCTGGAAAGCCCCAAATGAGGGCTATCCGCACATATGTGGGATGTACAAAAGCAACAACGAATGACTGAGATATCAGGCCATCAGTAGCTGTAAAAACTTCGTCTGCTAATATCTCATGAACGGCT
>JAJOHK020001634.1:0-12479 GCA_022457215.2 Leucocoprinus gongylophorus | reverse complement strand
CACAGGTCCCAGGAGAAGATTTCACTAAAAATTTCATGTCAGTTCCAAGGTTCACCACCTTATGAATTCTTCTTGCTATCACAGCATACCATGATTTCAAGTTACATCAGGTAGATGTAGTGGTGGCGTTTTTGAATAGAGAGTTGTATGAGGAAATTTACATGGAAGTACTTGATGGTGTCTGTAAATTCACACCGAGTGGGAGCAGTGGGAGATACTGGAGGTTGAAGAAGTTGTTGTATGGGCTGAAGCAGTCACCGAGGCAGTGGAGAAAGAAATTGGACAAGGTGATGGAGACTTTAGACTTCATGAAGTCCATTGCAGATAATTTTTTGTACTTCCTCTAGAAGGAAGGTACTCTCACTTTGATCATTGTTATTTGGGTTGATGACATGATCATTTCTGGCTGTAAACTGGGATCCATTGTCTGCTTTAAATCATGGTTTGGGGAGCATTTTGAGCTCATGGATTTAGGTAAACTCAAATACATGCTCAGCATCCTTGTTGAACATAACCACACAAATTGTCTTATTTATATTTTACAGAAGTCATATCTTAAGCAGGTTCTTGAGTGTTTTGGTATGTCTGATTTGCATCCTGTCTCCACCCCTCTTGCTGTTGGCAGTACTCTTTCACTTTCTCAATCTCCCTAATCTGAAGAAGATGTCAGCAAGTACATGTCAAGTTCACAAATGGTAGACTTAGGTCTTCCTTTATTTTATTCTCAGTTTCATTTTCTTTTTGATTTATTTCTTCATTTTTCTATTTTTAGAATATAGGGTTAGGGGTAGTGATAGTCACAAGTCATGAGATGCATGGAAGAACATAGAAAGTTCTGGAAGGATAACATCATACAACATATGATACACATATTGACCTTAAGGCATATACATGGTGGTTTAGGATAGGCTAGAAATAGCTTGCATGGACCATTAGGTATTCATATATAAGGTAGACTATCTTGTACAGAGTTCTCTATCAAGTTCTCTTATGTCACTCCTATACAAGAGTTATTCTTTTGTCCAACCCTAAGGACTTAAAGACTATAACAGTACAAGGGATTTGCTAATGGTATTCACTATCTTTCTCTTGTTGGTTCACTCCTCTATACCATGCAAACTCATCCAGATATTTAATATGCCATTGGTCAAATAGCACAGTTTAGTAAAAGTCCTAGTATTCCACATCTTCAGGCTGCTAAGCATATTTTATGATATCTGAGGGAAATTTTAGATTTGAAATTGATGTTAGGAAGATATAGAGGGAATATCTTTGATTTGGTTGGATAGACAGACTTGAATTGGGCTTAGTATTTGGACAATTGATGCTTCATTGGAGGCTTTGTGTTTGAAGTCACTGGGAGTGCTGTTTTGTGGTCTTCTAAGAAACAACCTACTATTGCTACTTTATCTGTTGAAGTGGAGTATATAGCCTCTTCAAATACTATGAAGGAGGCTATCTAGCTTAGGACTTTGCTGGAAAAACTTAACTTTTTATAGGTATTTGTTACTATCATTCATGCCAACAATTAGGGTTATATTGCCCTTGTTCACAATTCAGTCAATTACTCATATGCTAAGCATATTGACATCAAGCATTACTTCATTTGTGAACATGTTAAATGAGGTGAAGTCAAACTTAAGTATGTTTTGACGAAGGATATGCTAGCCAATGTCTTTACCAAGCAGATCTCTTGTAAATCTTTTGTCAGATTTAGAGAGAGGTTAGATATTGTTTTGATATCACAGTTATTTTTATTTCTATTTTTATTGTCTTGTTGGACTTGTACTTTATATTATTATTGTAACTTAGACTGAGACTTGGTCATCCACTTTATCTTGTAGTATATATTCTAGTTTACTTTGTAATTGGGAGTTTACAACTTTATTCATGAACTTCAGATTCTATTAAGCACTTGTTCTACTACTGCACAACTATATTTGTCCACATCACTCATTATTACTCAATTCTTTTGTTACAAACATGGAAAATTGAAATGTATATATCTTTGTTTTGAATTTAAATAGAAAAGGAGAAACTTGTTGCAAATGTACAACAGAACTTGAGCTACTATTTACTTTCCTGCAACATTTTTTGGTAGGGCATTCAATAATCCAATATATCAATTGACTTGGAATTGTTAGTTATATGACCCATGGTTAAATTAGCTTGGTAACTAGAGTAGTGGGCTGGAATTTGATCTTCCTACTCATCAAAGAGTTTGTCAACTAATGTGTTTAAGCTGTAATATGAAAAGAACTTGAATTGACAGTGGATTTTTGAATGCAGGTATATATAGATTCTAGAAAAGGAAATAAGTAACCTTTTGAAAGATACAAATGATTTATGCCTAGTCTGGCTGACATTGTCTATTGTCTGTTATATCAATTTACTAAAAAGTAAACTGGAAAAAAGTTTGTAAAATGCTTAGCTTTGGTTACCATTCTGTATAGTTGTCATATCCCAAACTCCGAAACATGTCTGAGACATGTTTAACTTCAATATGACATCAAATCCCCGTGGATATTTGGTCTTATTTGTGTCCAAAACTCCGTCAGTAGTTTGGTACTTTATAATAGACTTAATTCCACCAAAAGTCCATGGTTATTTTGCTTTATTTGAGTCAAAATCTGCAGTCATATTCATCTGTATCCATTGCCTAATTATCTCCTTCAAACTCCGCAAATTTACTTGGAATTTACGTGGAGTTTTCCCCTCTTCAAATCTGAACTCCTATATAGTATTTCACTAATGAAACACTCGCTCGGAGATCTTTTTTAGTTACTCCTTTTGTTATTTTATATATTTAAGGCTAGTGACCCCTTTGTAGTAGCTAGCCTAATAATTGACTAAAAGTTGACACTAAATCTCCGGTGTCAATGGTGACATACTTTACTCCCCTCCTTATAACTTCTTACAAGACCAATCTCTGAAATTGCAACCATGTGGCTTGTAGAAGGCACAACACATAAGTTGAGACCAAGGTCATTCTGGCAAATCCGCATCACCGAGCTCATTGCAGGAGTTTCTAAACTCTGTACATGTCTGAGCCAACTCCGTGGACTGTCATCCTCCAGTGCAAGCCGCACCTAATAACAGTAGTCTATGTTCAAAGCATTATTATAAATGGTCTGGATCTTAAGTATGTAACAATTTTAAAAATTTCTATCAAAATGAACTGGTATAAACATAAGTATGAAATCACTATTACAAGACATGATAATCATTTTTAGGGGCCATATTTTCAAGGATACCTACATATACCTTTTTTATCTGAACCAACTTTGTGATGTTTACATAAGATACTAAAGACAATGAATTACACATATGGGACACAATGATAATATAAGGTCATTAGAATATTATTAATCTCAATCTGTTAGCCAATTATATATTTTGAGAATTATTTGAGCTCCAAGCTGTCTAACAAGTATCAGAAATTGCTAGTAGACTATAAATATGAACTTATGTTGTGATTACATAATGCTTGCTGCTGTCCAGATGAACTATGGGTCAGACCAAGTCTAAAACACTGAAGTTTCCTTAATATTCTCAGCTATCAAGATACTATTCATATTACTTCTATGTATAGCTATAGATTAGTTATATTCTAGAATACTCTTTACCCATCTTGCCTTCAGGACCAGCTATGCCTCAACTCCAGACTGTTAAGATTGTAAGAAGTAGACTTAGGTTTTTTCTATTTTTGTTTTTTTATTCTATTTGTAGAACTAGGGTTAGGGTTAGAGTGACGAGATCATGCTGTCACACAGTAGGTCACATCAGATAATACAGTCACAAGTCACATGACATATGGAAGGATATAGAATATTCTAGAAGAGATGATGTCATACAATATATGATATATATAGTTATTTAGAGTAGGCTAGAAATAGCTCACATGGACCATTAGGTATTAGTATATAAGATAGACAGTCTTATACAGAGTTCTCTATCAAGTTCTCTTGTGTTAACCCAATACAAGGCTTTTTTACTTGACTAACTCTAAGGTCTTGTGATTGTAACATTAGAACTTAATTCCCTTTCCTGAGACTGTCCAACATAGGACTCTCTCACACTTACTCTCTTACCATCCTTGATGAAGAGCAACACCACTTTTTCATCAAGAAGAATTGTTGGGTAATAAGCATAAGGGGTACACTAGTTAGATAGGAGAAGCCTAGCCATTTGTCTATATCAAAGCTCACTAGTATATCTCAAATATATCATCTTTTGTGGACATGCTCTATACTTTTTTCTTGTATCAGCCTTGTGCTACAGATCCTTTTGTGATCTGTCTACACAAAGGAACAGTAGTAATCCTTAAGACACTGCTTAGAGTAGAACAGTCTTCTTAGACCAAAATCATGATACAGATTAGTAGTCAAAGTAGTTAGTAAACAGTATAGACAGGATAAGAAAAGGACCTGCTATCACCTACTGAGATTTTGTCTTTGGAGTACAAATCAGAGAGTAAAACTAGCATAGGTTCCACTCTTCCCCTAACCATACCACCACTACCAACTTTTAGAATGAGTCAACATGACTATTCTGCTATTATTAGGTAGTTACAAGAACAGCTTGCAACACAGCAGGCTCAAATACAAGCTTTATTAGAAGGAGGAGTAGGAGCAGAAAGAGGAGTCAGGGAAGAAAGAATGGCTAATTTGAATGTGGCTTTGCCACAATTGTTTGATGGGGCCTCATCAAAGGTTTTAGGTTTTGTTATAGGGTGCAAGTTATATATAAGAAATAAGTTGGTAGGAGCAACAGTAGAAGAACAGATGCAGTGGGTATTGTCACATGTGCAGAGAGGATCAGCCAATATCTAGAAGGAGAATATGTTGGAAGATTTGGAAGAAGGAGTAATAGAATACAAGTCAGTAGGAGAATTTTTGATGGCACTAAAGAAAAAGTTTGGGGGTGGAGATGAAGAAGCAGTGAAGGTAGCAAAGTTGAAGAAGTTGGAGCAAGGAGGAAAAACAATAAAGGAATTTGTTCAAGAGTTCAAGAGAGTAGCAAGGGACAGTAGATATAAAGAACATTTCTTGATCAAAGAGTTTAAGAGGGGAATGAATGGGGTAATTAGGAGGAAGTTGATGGAGGCGGAGAATTAACCAGGCTCAATTGAGCAGTGGTATTATGAACTTAAGTCTTTAGAGTTAGACAAAAGAACAACTCTTGTATTGAGTAATACAAGAAAACTCAATAGAGATCTCTCTACAAACTATTCTACCTTATATACTACTAACCATGGTCCATGCTCACTACTGTGCATCCTACCCTAAACAACTATGTGTAGAACATAAGGCTAACATATGGTGTCCAGGTTGTATGATGTCATCTGCTCTAGATCCTTCTACTTCATTCTCTATGTCTTGTGACCTAACCCTAACTCTATGTTCTAAAAATAGAAAAATAAGAAAATAAAATGAAAAGAAAATGAAAACAGAGAATAAAATAACAAGAAACTAAGTCTACTGTTTCTGAACTTGACAAGTGGTTTAGGAGGGCAACAGTCTTAGACAGAAATTGGAGGGAGAGTAGAAGGAAGGAGGAAAGATTGAGAGAACAAAAAGAGCAGGGAGAAACTACTTTTAAACAATAGAAGCTGAGACAGATAATGCCATGACTACTAGTGTAGCAGAGAAGGCAGGAAATGCCTCTCTAGCAGGTGACAACAGGGCCCACTCCAATGGAAGGAGTGGAGAGAACAAATGTGGTGGTTGTGAGAAAGTAGAGGCAGGAAATGGGGGCGCTAAGGAGGAACCCCTATGCAATGGAAGTAAACAGATGGAGAGATTGCTATGCCTGTGGAGGATTTGGGCATATGGCCCAATACTGTAGAAATAGAGGGCAGAGAAATAAGGTAGTGGAGGAGAAAAGACTGGAGTATAGAGAAAGGAGAGAGGGAAATCATGAACACTTAGACAATTTAAAAGAAATGGAGAATCTAGAGTCCCTTGACTAGATTTTTATAACAAATTCAATGTACTAGCTAGAGAAATAAAAGTTAGTACACGCAGAAGTAAGAAAAGCAGAAGGAGAAAAATTATTAAGAGAAGTAATAGTGAAGATAGGGTTGGAAAAAATGGATATGCAGAAGGGGATAATAGTAGAAGTGCTATTGGATAGTGGAGCAACTGGGCTAGTTATGAGCCCAGAATTTGCAAAAAAACAAGGATTTAAGCTGAAGAAGTTGGAAAGACCAATGCATGTAAAAAACATAGATGGTTCACTCAATAAAGAAGGACCTATTGAACATATGGTAGAAGTGAACATCTATTATCAAGGATATAGAGAGAGAACAGAGATTGATATTATTAGAGGGCAGAAGTGGATGGTGATTTTGAGAATGTTATGGCTAGCCTGCCACAATCCAGAAATATATTGGAAGACAGGAGAGGTAAAGATAATAAAATGCCCAGAGAAGTGTGGAAAACAGTAAAGGCTGATGCAGGAAAAATCAGGATGGCAGAAACAAAAGGAGAAAGAGGCAAAGGAAGAAGCAGGAAAGAAATGAGAAGAAAGAGAGGAAAAGAGGAAACAAAGGAAGGGGAAGATGATGGAAGTAAAGAAAGTAGCAGAAGTATAGGAAATATGGGATGAAGAAGAAGAAGCAGTGAGATCTGAGGAAGAAGCAAAGAAATTAGTTCCAGAGAAATTTCATAGGTGGATCAAAGTCTTTGGCAAGAAACAGTCAGAGAGGATGTCTACTTGAAAAGTCTGGGACCATGCTATTGACTTGAAGAAAGTATTTATGTTAAGGAAGGGAAAGGTATACCTACTATCAAGAGAGAAGAGAGAAGAAGTAAGGGAGTTTGTCAAAGAGCAATTAAGAAAAGGGTACATCAGACCCTCAAAGTTACCTCAAACAGCACCTGTGTTTTTTGTAGGAAAGAAGAATGGGAAAAAGCAAATGGTACAAGATTATCAATACCTGAATGAGTGGACAGTGAAGAACAACTATCCATTGCTATTAATTTCAGATGTATTAGAAAATATTGGGACCAAGAAGGTGTTTACAAAGATGGACTTGAGGTGGGGTTACAACAATGTAAGGATTAAAGAGAGAGATGAGTGGAAGGCTGCATTCATGACACCTGAAGAATCTTTTGAGCCCACAGTTATATTTTTTGGGTTAACAAATTTACTAGTCACTTTCCAGGCTATGATAAATGAGTTATTGAGAGATTTAATCAATATAGGAAAAGTAGCAGCATTCATAGATGACATAATAGTAGGAAAAGAGAGTGAAAAGGGACACAATGAATTAGTAGCAGAGATAGTGAAAAGGTTGGAAGAGAATGATTTATATGTGAAGCCAGAGAAATGTAAGTGAAAGTTTAGAGAGATGGGATTTTTGGGGGTAGTAATAGGATCAGAAGGAATAAAGATGGAAGAGAAGAAGGTAAAAGGAATATTGGAATGGCTGACACTGAAGTGTGTTAAAGATGTGCAGAAATTCTTAGGATTGGTGAATTATTACTGCTGATTTATTAAGAGATTTGTATCAATAGCCAGATCTCTGCATGATCTAGTAAAAAAAGATCAAAAGTGGAATTGGACAGAAAGATAAGAGAAGATATTTAGAGAATTGAAAGAGTAGTTTACAAAAGAACCAGTGCTAGCAGTGCCGGATTTAGACAAGAAAATGAGAATAGAGGTAGATGCATCAGACTATACAACAGGTGGAGTTTTGTCAATGGAATGTGAGGATGAATTATGGAGGCTAGTAGCATTTCTCTCAAAATCTTTGAATGAAACTGAGAGAAACTATGAGATACATAATAAAGAAATGTTGGCAATCATAAGGGGTTTAGAAAACTAGAAGCATTTATTGGAAAGCACCAAATTCAAGTTTGAGATCTGGATGGATCACAAGAACTTAGAATATTTTATGAAGGTGCAGAAATTGAATTGTAGACAAGCTCGATGGGTCTTATATCTATCAAGATTTGATTTCACATTAAAGCATGTTCCAGAAACAAAGACAGAGAAGGCAAATGGACTTAGTAGGTGACTGGATTGGAAAATAGGTGTAGAAAAAGACAATGAGAATCAAGTATTTATTAAAGACAATTGGATTAGTAGATTAGAAGAAGTAGTAATAGAAGGACCTAAGGTAGAAATAGTAGAAAAGATAAAAAGAGCTAGAAGTAAGGACAAAAATATAGTTAGAGTAGTAGAGGAGATGAAGAAGGTGAAAGTAAAGGAACTATGAGAAAATGAGTGGCAGACTTGGTGTTGAAGGAAGGAAAAGTGTACATACCAAAGGACAAAGAGTTAAGAGCAGAAGTAATTTGGTTACACCATAATGTACTGGCAGCTGGACATATGGATCAATGAAAGACAATGGAATTGGTCACTAGAAACTATTGGTGGCCAGGAATAATGAGGGATGTAGGAAGATATGTGGAAGGATATGATTTGTGTCAAAGAATGAAGAATAGGACAGAGAAAATGGTGGGGAAGCTAAAGTTGAGTGAAGTGTCAGAAAAACCATAGATGCACATAATGGTGGATTTCATCACGAAATTACCAATAGTAGCTGGAAAAGATGCAATCCTGGTAGTCTGTGACAGGTTGTCTAAAATAACACATTTTGTGACAACTACAGAAGGAACATCAGCAGAAGGATTGGTAAAGTTGTTTAGGGACAATATATGGAAGCTGCATAGATTACCAAAGAGTGTGATATCAGACAGAGATCCTCAATTTGTGGCAGAATTGATGAAAAAGTTAAATAGGATGTTGGGAATAGAGACGAGGTTATTAATGACATTCCACCTACAGATAGATGGGCAGATGGAATGGATGAACCAAGAGTTGAAATAGTACTTGAGATTCTTTGTAGATTATAGGCAGAAGGAGTGGCTGGAGTGGTTAGCATTAGCAGAGTTTGCAGTGAATAACAAGGTTCACATGGCAACAAAGAATTTGCCTTTTATGGCAAACTATAGTAAGGAATTGAGAATAGGGAGTGATATAAGAAAGAGAGGGAAAGTAGAAAAGGCAACAGAATTTGTGAAAAGAATGAAGAGGGTTTATGAGGAAGCAGGGGCAGCATTAAAGAAGACATAAGAGGATATGAAAAGACAAGTGGATAGAGGAAGGAAAGAAAGCAAAGTATGGAAAAAGGGAGATAGAGTGTTATTAAGTACCAAAGACTTGGTATTCAAAGAGAGACCGACAAGAAAACTGGTAGAGCAATATGTGGGTTCATATACAATTGAGGAAGTGGTATCTACTAATGCAGTCAAACTGCAACTACCAACCTCAATGAGAATTCATTCAGTTGTGAACATCAGTCAGATAGTATAGTATAAGGAGCAAGTCAGAGGACAGAAAAAGGAAGAAGGAAAGCCAGTTGAAGTAGAAGAAGTCAAAGAATGGGAGGTAGAAAGAATATTAAACAAAAGAAAAATAAAAGGAGTAGAAAAGTACTTGGTATGATGGAAAGAATTTACAGTGGAACATGATACATAGGAAAAGGGGGAGGATTTAGAAAACATAAGAGAGGCATTGGAAGAATTTAAAGAGAAGATGAATGCAGAGATAAGAAGGTGAGAGAAGTTAGATATGGTAGAGGAAAAAGACTTTAGGCAAGGGGAATTACTAGAGAAATATACAGTGAAGATATTATACAGATGGGATGACAGAAAGTTTGAGGAGGAGTATTTGAGAAGAAGTTGGAAAGGAACTGGCAAAAATGGAAGACAGTTTCTCTGGAGGAGAAATCTTGAAGGGAGGGTAATGTCAAGATCACAAGAAGTGGACTTAGGTTTTTCCTATTTTTGTTTCTTATTTTTATTTTCTTTTTGATTTATTTTCCTTTATTCTATTTGTAGAACTAGGGTTAGGGTTAGAGTGATGAGATCATTCTATCACACAGCAGGTCACATCAGATAATATGGTCACAAGTCACATGATACATGAAAGGATATAAAATATTCTGGAAGAAATGATGTCATACAATGTATGATACACATAGTTATTTAGAGTAAGCTAGAAATAGCTCGCATAGGCCATTAGGTATTAGTATATAAGGTAGACAGTCTTATACAGAGTTCTCTATCAAGTTCTCTTGTGTTAACCCAATACAAGGCTTTTTTACTTGACCAACTCTAAGATCTTGTGATTGTAACACAGACTGTTGCTTAGATATTCTAGCCACAATGTACAAAGAGGAAGAAGAAAAGATCTGTAGTTCCTTTTCTTACTCAAATACTAGTCCAACAATTTGTTCCTATACCACCTACACCAAACATTCAGCCAGTGCCCATAAGAATATTGGATAATTTACCTCCTAATTTTATACTACAAAGTATACTGAACCTTTCTGGAGCATCAGATATGTTTGACTTGAAAAAAATATATCTGCATCAGATATCACTAATGCATTTGATTTGAACAGGTCCTGTTTTTCCACTAGAGGTCACCAACAATAGTACTACTCAAGGTGCTGTTCCATTACTGTTATTTACTTCCAGAGCCTCTGGTAATGCTTAGCTCACCAACCTTCCTCCATTAGAACCAATTCTACATTATATCACAACACTATTTATGGCTGCTTGTCCTGTCCACAAAGATTTTGACAAAGAGGATAATGAACAAGACCCTTAATCTCATTAGCAGATTCTTTTGATCTTGTTGTATTACCTCTTATAACAGCTAATGATTCTATTGCTTCTTTACATATTCCTCCAAATCTACTACCACTTCTTCTATGAGATCTGTATAAACTTTTATCTTATAAAAAACTTTTACATCTCCCAAATATGATGGCTCTTTTGACTGTGAGAACAGTAAATATAACAATAGTTTATCCCAACTCAAATGCTATTCTTACTCAATTAACAACCAATTCTGGTATAGTAGGGGTTGGTGCTAGTGAACCTCTGTGTTTGAGGATTAGACTTCAGACTTAACAATATTAATTATCATCATTTATTATTCATTGACATCTGTATTGATCTTAATTATTATTATTATTATTGAACTTCTAAATCACTCCTAAATCTCTGAGAGTATACCTAAGGTTTAGATATCACAAATAAGTAAGTAGTTCATTTTGTGATAGCTAGCCTACTGCTTATCTGAGTTCTGATAAATACTACTTGTTGGCTGAAAAGTATAAGCTTTTAGTTAAATTACCTTTTGGCATAATTGGTTCAGTACTGGCAGTCTAGCCATATTACATTAATGTTGTGGCAACTACTAGACACAATGTCTAATGATCTCACTAACGAGTAAACCTCAAAGAAGAAGTATAATGTGGGAATTCACAAGAGAACTTGACAAGGAGCCTCTTCTTAATTAGAGTCCTATTTATACAAATGGTTTCTGGTCTGTGCTACTAATAAATAACCCTGCCCTTATGTCCATGCTTCATTCTCATTCCTGCCTCATGTTCTACTTAAGGCTACCATGTGTACTCCAGGTGCCCTGACATTATTTTCCAAACCCTTCTATCATGTTTTAGGCTTATGACATCACATCATGTGACCTGTCATGTGACTTCCTTGTCATGTGCCTTCTTCATCATCCTTCAAAAGAAAAGAAAAGAAAAGTAAAATCAGAAAAATAAAATAAAATAAAATAAAAATTGTTAGTGTCCAAATGTTCAAATGTCCCATAATAATTAAGTAGTCTATTGGTTGTCTTAACTAGTGGTTGCCACAACATTAGTTCTTTACAATTTTATAAATATATCTATTTTAAAGAGATATTTGTTACAAAATCTGCCTTGTAGCATTATATAGCAAGAAGTTGTTATAATTACTTTCTTTTATTTCTAACAATATGCTTATGAGCATAATTTTAGCTAAAACTCACCAGATATTCATGCTCTCACAGATTTCAGACTCTTAGACTGGGTTAATTGTTACAAACTCAAGTTCTTAGAGTTGAACAAGTGAATGAACCTTATATTGGGTTAACACAAGAGAATTCAATAGAAAACTCTGTACAGAATTGTCTACCTTATATACTAAAATCTTATGGTCTGTGCTAACTACTTCTAGCCTACCCTAAACAGCCATGTTTTTGCCTTAAGATCAATATATGTTATATATGTTATATAATGTTATCCTTCCATACATTTTGTAACTTGTGACCATTACTGTGACTATGTCATCTGATATGACTGATGTGTGACAGTATGATCTTATCACTCTAACCCTAACTCTAAGTTCTAAAAATAGAAAATGAAAATGAAAATGAAAATAGAAAAGAAAATGAAAATAAATTAAGTTCACTACTTTTGACATTTGACATTAATACTCTCAGGATTAGTATTTGTTATACTTCTTTCTATTTCTTTTTTATAAGTTAGCTTTTAGTAATATTGCCAAGTCAAATAAAGACCAACTAGATTGTAATAAACTTCTCAATGAACTTATTAAACACTATCTTATTTATACCTTTGGCTTTTTCTATTTCTCTTTCTTTACTAATCATAAGAGTTCTTTCTCTTA
>JAJOHK020001633.1:0-12483 GCA_022457215.2 Leucocoprinus gongylophorus | reverse complement strand
TAGTAGATTAGTTACAAGCAATCTTTTTCTAGATTTCTTCTAATTCTAATAGTGTTTTTCTCTGCCTATAAGAGAGATTTGTATCTCTTAAGAAAAAATTGTAGACTACTTGTTGTAGATAATCTGCCATGGACTATAATTAAGTACTATATAATAAATTGGTGACCAAAAAAACTGTAGAATAGTTTACTTTATATACTCTAAGTATTAGTCTTTTTTTTTAAAAAATCAACAATTTATTATATAGAGTGCATAGACAGACTGTGGTAGTTACTTTGTAACTACATACATAACAACCCAAACTACATGAAGAATAGAGAAAGAAAAGAGAAAAAGAAGAAAAGAAAACTAACTAATATTTTACTATGAGGTCTACTCAAAGCAAATTAAGAAATGTCATTTGAAAATGCAAATACATTATGGTTTAGCTTCAGGAACATGTCAAAATGAGCAATTGAATCTCTTCTCAGATTTCAGTACTTATTGAATCTTTTACACTCATGAAGTATATGATGTCTTGATTTGATAGAATATTGGCTGCATGGACATCTAAATTCTTCATTTGGAAAGAACCTAAGTCTATATTCATTTGTTGGCACATGATTAGTAATTGCTCTAGAGGCTCTTGTGCATAAAGAGTTAGAATATTCAAAGTTTTGAAACCACAGACTACCTTTGATATACAATAGTTCAAGCAGATTGTCATTGCCATCTATGAGATCAAAGAATTGTTTGTCCTTTATATCTGACACTTAAAATATTATTTTCCATTTTTTGATAAGGTCATCGCATTCACTTTTCTTGCTAAAGTTCCAAGAAAGTTTACACAGGAGCATTAGAATCAGTTTGAAAGATTTGGTTTCTGTATTGATGACTTTGTGAGAATGCCAGTTATATTGACTTGAGCATTCCCAAAATTCAATATAATTCTCTTGGTATCAAGAGAAGAACAATTAGAGGTCTTTCAGGATAGATACTAAATGCTTCTGGAAGAGATAAGTAGATGGGTTGAAAATTCTTTTCATCACATAGATTGAATCTGTAACAACAATGATTTTAGAAATATTACTGTTGTTGGTTGCTTGATTGATGTTGCATCTAATTGTGAAGAGTTTAGCTTCTATGCTTGTGATATTTAGAGCATGATAGAGAGTTTTTGTGATAGGTTTGTTGTGAATATGAATATGTGAGATGGAAGTGACAACATTGTTCTTAATGCTGGCATCTATAACAATAAGTGTAAAAGAAGAGAAGTTTGAAGATTCAAGAACTAATTTGTCAAGTTGTTAAATGTGAGACTTGATGTTTTGGCTAGTACTTTTGTTAAATAGGTGAAAAAAAAAACAATTAGCATAAGTATCAATGATTTTACTACCAGGGAAAAGTTTCAGGTTGAGAGGATCAAAGGATGGGAAAACTTTGTTAAAGTGATTATTCATATTGACTATATGATCTTTGATAAGTTTGTGCTGTTATCTTGTTAAAGAATTGAGTGAGAAAGCATGTTGATGAGAATAAGAGTTTGAACAGAGACTTATAAGAGATTGAAGAATATGGTTAGGTAGGAGTGAGTGTCCTCTAAGTTGGGATTTACCACCAAGTTTTTGTAAGTAAAGGTTAATAGGTATTAGGCCAGTGATTGCTTCTACATCTAGTAAAGGAGACATTTTAAAGATACCTACTATTCATAAGGCTGCTCTTCTTTGCATTTTGTTCAGGATCTTTAAGGAATATGAAAGAGAGGCCTTGTTGTAATGTTACAACTGAAAGCCATAAAGAGCAATTGATATTGCACAGCTTCTATATAGGAGGTGTTTTTGATGAGGATTTAGCCTTTTTATAGAGTTATCAAGAGTCTTCATATACTTGACTATTGATAATGCCTTGTTTGCATAGAAGTTGATGTAGTTATGAAATGATAGTTTTCTATCAAATATGAATCCAAGGTATTACCAGGAATCTTTGGGAGATAAAATTAATCTACCGATAGATGAGAGATTTGAGAGGAGAAGGGTTAAAGAACCCTTGTGATCTTGAAAAATAAAAGACTTCAGTCTTTGTATGTTCAACTAAAAGACTGAATTTAGTGGGAAGATTAAAGGCTATATTGTAACTATAATAAAGGTGAGAATTTGAAGTTTCAAAAGACTTGCTTTGAGTAATAAGCAGTCCATCATCAACAAAGGAAAGTAAAGAAACCTGTAAATTAAGGTTTTTTAAATGATTTTCTAGAATATGAAGAAAGAAAGCTAAATAAAGTGTTGAAAGAATGGGAGAGAGGGCCAAGCCTTGACCCACTCCCATATTAATGTCCACGAAATGAGAAGAAAAATTGTTCCAAACATATTGTGTTCTTTTGTTAACAAGGTAGTTAGAAAAAAATCTGACAACATATGAATTTACACTGGCTTTCTTGAGAATGAGAGAAAAAAGATGATGGTTAAGAGAAGGAAAGAATTGCACTATGTTGAAGACAAGGATGCTGATTGACATATATTTGATCCATCTCATGTAGATGAAATAAGTTAATGTAATGCCAGCATCTGTTATAGATTTAAGCTTGAGACCTCCAAGTTGGTTGTGATATATAAAATTATTAGCAATCATGTGAAACTGAAGCCTGTTGCTGATGAATTTTTTGATTAGTTTGTCTATTGTATTTAGGAACACAATAGGTCTAAACAATTTAGGTGAGTCATATAATGATTTATTGGGCTTTGGAATTATAATAGTCATTGAAATCTTGAAGTGCAAAGGCCAATACCCCAATTCAATACAAGTGTTTGTGATAGTAATAATATTCTTTAGACACATCTTGTTCTTGAGAATAATCTTGAGATGTCTCTACAATAGTTTTTTTAGATCTGGAGTAGACATATTGCTATATTTGAATAAAGAGTTAGTGAATTCTTTTTCCAAAAGCAGAGCCCAGGGTGAAGATACAAATGACTCTAGTTCATTTAAAATATCACTTTCTATACTACGGTATTGAACTATGTTAAAAGTGGAATGTAAGGCTTACTAGAGATTGTTTAATTCTAGACTTAATTGACCATTGAACTTGATAGTCTTAGTGGTCAGAAGCTTTTGCTTATTGACCTAGCTCATGAGTTCCCAGAGACCTCACTTTTTGTTTGCTATTTCTGTAATTTTAAGGTTGAAGAATGATCTTTTGGTATTCTTTATTATTTTGCGAAAAGATTTCCAATCTTCAAGGCTTTTTAAAGACCTATATCTTTCGAGGTCTCTACTATAGTTATCATTCCACCAACTCTTAGAGTGCTTAGTGATGTTGGTGGGTTTTGAGTTTTTGGTTCATGTATTGTCTATGCTTTTAGCAAGGTTGTTGATAGTATTATCCAATAAAGAAATATCCAGTAAATTTGATATGTTCAAATTCTTAATAGAGTTTATAACAACTTTGATAAACAATTCTTCTTTTACACTGTCCTTACTGATAGCTCTTTTGCACAAATTGATAACCTCATCTGATATAGGGATTATGATAGTTAGAGGAGCATAGTCAGAAGAAAGATGCTACTCTATGTGAATAAAGTAGTTGTTGAGTTCAAACAAATCACATTAAAGAAACATGAGGTTGATAACCTAATTTATATCATTAGAGTTATTGGCATACCTAGTTAGGACTTGGTTAATAGAAGACAACAAAGATAAGTGAGATAAGTCTGCTATAATAATTGAATTGTCACTAATGAAAGAATAATGTGAAAAGGATGAATCCCATAGGTGTTATGAACTTAAATCCTTAGAGTGGGATAAAAGAACAACTCTTGTATTGAGTAACACAAGAGAACTCAATAGAGTTCCTAATACAAAGTAGTCTACCTTATATACTATTACCTATGGTCCGTGCTAGCTACTGTGCACCCTACCCTAAATGACCATGAGTATAATATGAGGCCAACATGTGTTGTTCATGTTGTATGACATCACTTTGTTCCAGAACCTTCTACTTCTTTCTCTCAAGTCTTGTGATCAGTCTTGTGATTAGTCTTGTGACTATGCCATCAACTTGTGACTGATGTGACAGCATGACTGATAAACCCTAACCTGAGTTGTTTTCAAAATAGAAAATTAAAAAGGAAAAAGAAAAGAAAAATAAAATAAAGTGAAAAGAGAAGATAAAATAAAGTCCATCATCAACGATCTTGACAATAGGCTATCTCTAATGTTGAAGTCTTCTGTCATAATTAGAAGATTTCAGATATTCATTCTAGTATCCTTGAGATACTTTAAAGTAGAGTGAGAAGTATTAGAATATATATTTATTAACCAAAAAATATCACCATTGTTGAAAAATGAAGCAAGAAGAATATCTCTGTGATCAATAACATCTTTTTGAATAGAAAAACAAAGAGAAGAAAGTCTAATATTAATGTATACAACAATCCTTGGGTATTCAGATTTATTAGAGTTGGATCTAATGAACATTAGCTAATTGGAATAGTTTACCATGCCAACAAGAGTTTCTCCCTTGCAATTTGAAAAGTTAAGAATTGAGTGAATTGAAGACTAAGAAGGTTTCTAGATAAAGATAATATCAAAGTTGGTTTTTATCATATACAAGTCTATCTATCTAGAAATTACATCCCTATAGTAATATCATCTTCAAATTATACAAGCCTACCTTTCTCACAACATGCCTTCCAACAGTACTGCAACCATCAGGGTATTCCGTCTTCCACAGCAGAGATACTCCTGTCAGTATCTCAACACTGAAACCTCCACTTGGGGTAATAGAAGCTTTACTACTGAAAACTCCAAACATCTCCTATAATATCCATTTGTATATAAGACTAGTAGTTATACTATAATTTGCTAGTCTGATAAATTGACAAAGATAATTCTTATTGAACTCTTGATCTCCAGTGTTCAATGATGACACACCAATCAGCACTCACTTCCATCTTGGACTTCTTCCTATCATCTGAAGTTGTGACTATACAGCAGACAGATGGCACAACACATAAGCTGAAGCCAAGATTGTTCTACAAGTTCATTTTGTGGACTTCCACCCTAGTGTAAACTGTGTCTAACAGTATTTATTAGACTCCTAAGTCTGCTATTACTTCTGAGCAGTTTTGTCTATTAAACCTCTATTGCAGTTCTGTCTACAATTCAACTTTGTATTTCACACTTCAAAGTCCAAAATAGCTTTCTCTCACCATAATTCTTCAACTTCAACTCTGGTCCCACTGCTTGGGATATCTTTCAACACTATCTTATATTTCAGTGACTATCTGGCTTATTTGCCAAATGTTCTATGATGCTCAAGATGAATTTATCAAAGAAGCCATTTATCTCCAAGGTCTTCCTCTAGTATAATTCAACCTGGCCAAATAGTTTTGCCTGTTCCTGGCCCAAGTATTGTCCCTGTAGACAATGATCATAATTGGGAGGATGTTCCTACCAATCCTATTACTAATACTATTACAGCTAATAGACCTACCTCTTCTACTCACTTACAGTCCAAACTTTGTTAAAGTGAGAATACTAATGAACAGTTGGCTGACATACTTGGTCAACTCACTAACACACTTAATACTAATCAGATCTCTGGTCCCAATACTAATGTGAGAGGAACTAAAGCTCACATCTCTGACACTTTTTTTTCTATTTCAATGTCACTTATATTTCCATACTAATCCAGTGTAATTTGACATGGACATTGTGAAAATCAACTTTGTAATGACCTACCTCACTGGAGTAGCCTAGGACTGGTTTGAGGTGGGCCTCAACTAGGAAGACTAGAGCATCCTTCAAGACTGGCTTTCTAACTAAAACCTATTTGTGGATGAGCTATGTCGACACTTTGGTCTCTTAGACTCTATTAGTGAAGTGGCCAACATACTGGATAACCTTTGTATGAAGTCCAGTAACAAGATCTCAACTTATAATGTGGACTTCATGTGCTATGCTTCCCAATTAGGTTGGGGGAACAGTGTACTCTGCTATCACTATTACTAAGGGCTCTCAAATCAGATCTAGGATCCCATCTCTATCTAGGAACAAGAAAAACTCACCTTATTTCAGAATATGTATGCTTTAGTGATAACTATCGATTACTACTACTAGAAATGTGATCACAAATACTACCATACAAGACAGGTGGAGAAAGAGACCCTTGAGTCTCACTCTCAGAAGCAAGGAAAAGCTTCCATCTCTGGCCCTGCTACAGCCCCCCTGTCAAGATCATTGACAATGAACTTTATTTTATTTTTCTTTTCTTTTTCCTTTTTAATTTTCTATTTTTAGAACAACTCGGGTTAGGGTGTATCAGTCACGCTGTCACATCAGTCACAAGTTGATGGCATAGTCACAAGACTGATCACAGGACTTGGGAGAATGAAGTAGAAGATTCTAGAACAAAGTGATGTCATATAGTATGGACAACACATGCTGACCTCATGTTATACTCATGGTCATTTAGGGTAGGGTGCACAGTAGCTAGCACAGACCATAGGTAATAGTATATAAGGTAGACTACTTTGTATTAGGAACTCTATTGAGTTCTCTTGTGTCACTCAATACAAGAGTTAGTTCATTGCTTAACCCTTTGAGCTTTGAATCATAACATTAGAACTCGATTCCACAACTGTGACCACTTAACACTAGTCCTCACAAATCTCCTTCTCTTATTCCTTTTCATTTTTGACTAAAGGTCAACACCAACCTTTAGTCAAGAAGAGCACTGCTGGACCCTAGGCATAAGGGGTATACTAGTTGAGCAGGGAAAGTTCAACCGTCTGTTAGCATTAAAGCCCACTGGTGCTTTTCAGACGTATCACCTTTTGTGGACGTGCTAGTTACCTTTCTTCATATATCAGCCTTGTGCTACATATCCACTTGTGGTGTGTTTACGCAGAGAAACAGCGGTCGTTCTTAAAACACCGCTTAGAGTAGAACATCTTTCTTAGGACAAAATCGTTTACATTTCCTTTAGGGTAGTAGCCAGTAGACAAGTAGTTGGTAATTGTGTAAGCAGGACTTGAAGAGGGCCCGCTATCACATACAGAGATTTCTTCGTCTTCGGAATATGAGTCCGACACTGAGACCAGTATAGGCTCAGTTTTACTACTATACACATCCTCCCCACCCTCACCACTACCACCACCAATCACACCCTCACCTATTGACTCCCTGCCACGTTACAACATGAGTCAATTAAACTTTCAAGAAATTATCAGGCAACAGCAGGAACAGATAGCAGTCATACAGGCGCAGATACAGGCCCTGCTAGCAGCAGCTGGAGGAGCTGGAGGAGAAAGAGGAACAGTGGGGTCCAATATAGGATCCCATATGGAGGTAGCAAAACTGGCCATCTTCAACGGAAAAGCAGGGAGAGTGGGGGAATTTATCACGGCTTGTAGATTGTACATTAAAATGAAGCTAAGAGAAAATATGGTAGAGGAACAAGTGCAGTGGGTGCTGACTTATGTGTAGGGAGGATCAGCAGATGTTTGGAAGGAAAACATGATGGAGGAGTTAGAATCAGGGGAGGTGGAGTATGAATCAGTGGAGAAATTTTTGACATGTTTGAAAAAAGAGTTTGGAGGGGGAGAAGAGGAGTTGGTAAAAGTGGTGGAGCTGAGGAAGCTGGAATAAGGAGGAAGAATAATGGAAGAATTTGTACAAGAGTTCAAGTAGGTGGCAAGAAGGAGCAGGTATGAAGGGAGGCTGTTAGTAGAAAAATTCAAATGAAGAATGAATGGAGGAATTCGGAGAAAGTTGATGGAGGCGGAAAACCTGCTGGCCTCTATCGAACAATGGTACAGGAGGGCAATGGCCCTTGATAGAAATTAGGGGGAGAGCAGGAGGGAGGAAGAAAGGTTGAGGAAAAAAGAAGTAGGAGGGGGAAAACAGGAGCAACGACAAAGCCTGCCATAACCTTTGGTATGGCAGAGGAGGCAACTATTGCCTCAGCAGGCGACAACGGGACCTGCTCTGATGGAAGGGATGGAGAGAATGAATGCGGTAGTGGTAAGGGGAGCAGGGGTAGGACAGAGTATGGGGACTCCTCCGAGACGAAATCCCTTTGCTATGGAGGTAGATAGAGGGAGGAATTGCTATGCTTGCAGAGGATTTGGGCATATGGCTCATAATTGTAGAAATAGAGGAAGAGTGATGAGGAGGGTAGAAATAGAAGAAAAAAGGTTTGAGGGCAACATTGAACAAATAGGACATTTAAAAGAGGTGGAGAACTTAGAAGCCCTTGACTAAGTTCTTACAATAAATTTAATGTATTAGCTATACAAATAGATGCTGGTACATCAAATTTAGAGGGAAGTAAGAAGAAAGAGAAAGTAAGGAAGTTGGAAGGAAAAATCTTGAGAGAAGTAACAGTGAAGATTGGACTAGAGAGGTTGGATACACAGAAGGGGATTACGGTGGAGGCGTTGTTGGACAGTGGAGCAACAGGGTTGGTGATGAGCTCTGAATTTGCTAGAAAACAGGGCTTTAAGTTAAAGAAGCTGGAGAGGCCAATGCAAGTAAGAAACATAGATGGGTCTTTTAACAAAGAAGGACCAATAGAAAATACTGTGGAGGTCAATATCTATTATAAGGGGCATGTGGAGAGGACGGAGATAGATGTAATAGGAGAACAGAAGTGGTCGGTAATTTTGGAAATGCCGTGGTTAGCATACCACAATCCTGAAATTGATTGGAGCACAGGAGAAGTCAAGATGACGAGGTGTCCAGAGGAGTGTGGAAAGCAGTGGAGACCAGTGCAGGATAAGTCAGGATGGGAAAAGCAAAAAGAAGAGGAAGTAAGGGAAGAAACAGAAAAGAAGAAAAAGAAACAAAAAAAGAGAAGGACAGTAGAAGTAAGGAAAGTGGTGGAGGAATGGGAAATATGGGACGAAGAAGAGGAAGCAGCAAAGTCAGAAGCAGAGGCGAGGAAGCTGGTGCCAGAAAAATTTCACGAGTGGATAAAAGTGTTTGGAAAGAAGCAATCAGAGAGGATGCCTACAAGAAAGTTGTGGGATCACGCAATAAATGTAAAAGAGGGGTTTATACCAAGGAAAGGAAAGGTGTATCCGCCGTCAAGGGAGGAGAGAGAAGAGGTAAGAGAATTTGTGAAGGAACAATTGAGGAAAGGGAACATTTGGCTGTCAAAATCACCATAAACAGCGCCGGTATTTTTTGTTAGAAAGAAGAATGGGAAGAAGAGGATGGTACAAGACTACAGATATCTTAATGAGTGGACAATCAAAAATAACTATCCACTTTCTTTAATATTGGATGTCTTGAAGAACATTGGGACGAAGAAGTTGTTCACGAAGATGGATTTAAGGTGGGGTTATAACAATGTGAGAATAAAGAAGGAAGACGAGTGGAAGGCAGCGTTCACGATGCCAGAAGGGTCGTTTGAACCTATTATCATGTTTTTCGGGTTGACAAACTCCCCAGCTATGTTCCAAGCTATGATAAACGAACTGTTAAGAGAGGAGAATAATTTGTATGTAAAGCCAGAGAAATGTAAATGGAAGGTAAGAAAAGTGGAGTTTTTAGGAGTTGTAATAGGACCAGAAGAGATTAAGATGGAAAAGGAGAAGGTAAAAGGAGTTTTGGAGTAGCCGGCACCAAAATGTGTCAAAGATATTCAAAAGTTCCTGGAACTGGCCAATTACTATCGCCAGTTTATAAAAGGATTTACAATGGTGGTGAGGCTATTACATGACTTAGTGAAAAAAGATAAAAAGTGGGAGTGGACAGAGAAAGAGGAAAAGACATTCAAGGAGTTGAAAGAGAGGTTCACCAAGGAGCCAGTGTTGGCGGCTCCCGATATAGACAAAAAAATGAGAATAGAAGTGGATGCATCGGACTATGCGACAGGAGGAGTATTATTGATGGAGTGTAAGAATGGATTATGGAGGCCAGTGGCATTTTTGTCCAAATTGTTGAATGAAACAGAAAGAAACTACGAAATTCACGATAAGGAAATGCTGGCAATCATAAGAGGGTTAGAAGCATGAAGGCACTTGTTAAAAGGAGCACAGTACAAGTTCGAGATCTGGACAAATCACAAGAACTTGGAGTACTTTATGAAATCGTAGAAGTTGAACAAGAGACAGGCCAGATAGGCCTTATATCTGTCTCAGTTTGATTTTATTCTGAAACATGTGGCGGGAACAAAGATAGGGAAAGCAGATAGACTTAGCAGGAGAGTGAACTGGAAAGTAGGTATGAACAAAGACAATGAAAACCAAATATTTATTAAGGACCAATGGATTTGTAATATGTATAAAGTAGTAGTAGAAGGACCAGAAGTAGAATTAGTAGAAAAAATAAAAAAAGCAAGAAGTAAGGACGAGAATGTAGTTAGAGTAGTAGAGGAGATAAAGAAGACAGGGATTAGGGAGCTAAGAGGAAACGAGTGGAAAATTGAAGGTGACTTGGTATTGAAAGAGGGAAAGGTGTATGTGCCGAAAGATGAGGAACTGAGGGTAGAGATAATCCGGTTACATCATGATGTACCAGCAGCAGGACATGGAGGAAGATGAAAGATGGTGGAACTAGTGACGAGAAATTATTGGTGGCCAGGGGTGACTAGGGATGTAGGGAAGTATGTGGAAGGGTGCAATTTATGTCAGAGAATGAAGAACAGAACAGAGAAACCGGTGGGAAAGCTGAAGTTAAGTGAAGTATCACAGAAGACGTGGTCACACTTAATAGTAGATTTTATAACAAAGTTGCCAGTAGTAGCAGGGAAGGATGCGATATTGGTAGTATGCAACAGATTGTCAAAGATGACCCATTTTGTGGCAACTACGGAGAGAATGTCAGCAGAGGGGTTGGCAAGACTTTTTTGGGATAATGTGTGGAAGCTGCATGGATTACTGGAGAGTGTGGTGTCAGATAGAAGACCACAGTTTACGGCGGAATTGACTAAAGAACTAAACAGAATGTTGGGAATAAAAACTAAATTGTCAACTGCCTTCTATCCTCAAACAGATGGGCAAACTGAAAGAATAAATCAGGAGATAGAACAATACCTTAGGTTCTTCATTGAACATAGACAGAAAGACTGGCCAGAGTGGTTGGCAATAGCAGAATTTGCAATAAATAATAAGGTACATACAGTGACAAAGACATCGCCTTTTATGGCAAATTACAGAAAGAAGTTAAGAATGGGGGAAGATATTAGGAGGAAAGGAAAGATAGAGAGTGCGACAGAGTTTGCAGAGAAGATGAAGAGGGTTCATGAAGAAGCAGAGGTGGCATTAAGGAAGACACAAGAAGAGATGAAGAGATATGCAGATAGAGGAAGGAAAAAAGCAGAAAATTGGAAGAAGGGAGATAGGGTGTTATTAAGCACTAAGGACCTAGCGTTCAAAGAAAGACTAAGTAAGAAGCTAATGGAGAGGTATGTAGGACCCTATACAATAGAGGAGATAGTATTGTCGAATGCAGTGAAATTACGATTGCCAAGTTCGATGAGGATCCATCTGGTAGTAAATGTAAGCCGGATAGTAAGATATAAGGAACAAATGAAGGGGTAAAAGAAGAAAGAAGGGAAACTGGTAGAGGTAGAGAGAGTAGAAGAATAGGAAGTCAAAAAGATATTAAATAAGAAAAAAATAAGGGGAGTAGAAAAGTATTTGATAAAGTGGAAAGGATTCACGGCAGAGAGAGATACCTGGGAGAGGAAAGAAAACTTAAAAAATGCAGAGGAGTTGATTAAAGAGTTCAAACGGGGGGAAATAGTAGTGAGACGACAAGTGGAGGAGGAGGGAGAGTATAGAAGAATGGAGTTACCAAGGAAGTATACAACGAAGTTGTTGTATAGGTGGGATGATCGAAGGTTCAAGGAGGAATATTTAAATAAATTGGAAAAGAATTAGAAAAGGTGGAAGGAAGATAGACAAATCAATGAAAGTAAGCATTTGAAAGGGGTAGGAGAAAAAATGGAGAAAGAGAATAAGAAGATAAGAGGGAGAGACTGGAGGACCGGACATTTCTCCAGAGGAGAAATCTTAAGAGGGGGGTAATGTCAAGATCATTAACGATGAACTTTATTTTTATTCTCTTTTCACTTTATTTTATTTTTCTTTTCTTTTTTCTTTTTAATTTTCTATTTTTAGAACAACTCAGGTTATGGTGTATTAGTCACACTGTCACATCAGTCACAAGTTGATGGCGTAGTCACAAGACTGATCACGGGACTTGGGAGAATGAAATAGAAAGTTCTAGAACAAAGTGGCCTCATATTATACTCATGGTTGTTATGACTTAAAATCCTTAGAGGGGGATAGTAAGACAACTCTTGTATTGAGTAACACAAGAGAACTCGATAGAGTTCCAGATACAAAGTAGTCTACCTTTTATACTATTCCTCATGGTCTGTGCTAGCTACTGTGCACCCTACCCTAAACCACCATGAGTATAACATGAGGCCAGCATGTGTTGTCCATGCTGTATGATGTCACTTTGTTCTAGTTCCTTCTACTACGTTCTCCC
>JAJOHK020001632.1:0-12486 GCA_022457215.2 Leucocoprinus gongylophorus | reverse complement strand
TTTTATAAAAGTGGGATTAATGGGTTTATCATTGTCATCATTAAGCTACAGAAAGTTTTTTCCTTTGAAATCAGATACTTGGAAATATATTTGCTAATTTTTGATAATAAAGTCACATTTGTCTTTTCTGCTATAGTCCTAGAATATTTAGAATGAGTTGTATTTTGTAGGATTTGGAGTCCTTGTTAACCAAGTAGCATGGGTGTTACTTGTTGTCACTGGGGTAGTTCCAAAACATGATAGAGCTGTTGGGATCTTTATTGAAGAATGCTGTGAGATGCAGTTTACACCTTGTTATCTGAGATCTGATGATAGCCTCTTAAAAGTCCAAAATGAGTTTAGCAAGGATTATCTGAGAATATAAAAAGCAAAGGTTAGAATAGCCTTAAGCTTTAGCTTGTATGCTATACTTCTATTAGTTGTACTAGTTATATTTCAGATAAGATTCCCAAGAACATAACTAGAAAATAAGTCTACTGAAAGATAAAAGATGTGTCATTACTAACACTAGAAGTTGGTGGTAGCTTTAGTTGATTTTTGAGATGAGAATTACACTGTAAACTACTGGCTTTATATACTAAGTATACTATCTAGGATATTTATCTAAAATAGAGATTACTAGATGTTATTCTAGCTTTTAATAATCCTCAGATGCCAGGGCTGAAGATTTGTGGAGTTATCAAGGGTCTAACAAGGATGTCCAAAGTAGAATAGAGATAAGTAGTTTACACTAGAAGAGATTAGAAAGTGTAAATAAGAAAGATAATGTTATCTATGAGTTGGGACAGATATAGCCAGATTGGAATATGACAAATATTCTCAAATCTTGAGAGATAGCAATGGAACATAGTTAGTAAAGATAACATAGTATGTCAAAGATTTTTCTAGTAGCATTAATAGTATTGGTGACAATGATAATTTGATTTATACTCTAGATATAGGTGGCCTAACTTATGTATATTACTACTATTGATATATAATATGACATTATTGTTCTAGAATCTTCTATGTTCTTTTATGTGATATATGATTGTGTGAATTTGTGACTGTGACTTGTGACTTGATGTGTGACAGATGTGACAGTCACATGTGATATCACACTAACCTTTAACTCTCAGTCTACAAATAAGAAAATAAATAAAATAGAAAATAAAAATAAAAACTGAAATAAAAATAAATAAAGTCCATTACCTTCAACTCTGACAAAAAGTTCCTATTCTATTCTCTTAGCACTTCTTAAAGATAAGTGCTACTTGTATTTATTAATATACTTAAAACTTTCTAGAAGTTATCAAAGTTTATAAAACTCTAGGGACTCTACTAGCTATTCTAACAGTAGAATAGAATTTCCACTTGGAAACCTTAATATATCATAAGTTTGGTAGTTTCAGTTTATCCACTTTAGACATTCTTGAGTACTATTTGAGAAAAGTAGTTGAGTGCCTGAGTACCTTAGAAGTATTTACTAACAATATTTTTACTAGTCTTATAATCTAGCCTAAGGACTTGTGAACTTCTATATCAAACTTTGTTTCTATAATTACAGGTATTTTCTTTTCTTCTACTATAAGACTTTTATTCCTAATAGATACTTCTAGGTATTGATATCTCTATCAATGCCAGTAGTTATCCAAGATTTTTTTAACTTTCCATTCTTCTTATTTGTCTATAAGAATGAAATTGAATAGAAATATTAGACATTTACTAGAGATTGGGTTATTAGATATAGTAGTAAGCTTGATAATATTGAATATAAGGTACAGCTGAAAGCTTGAAATAATAGGCTATAAGTTTTACTTATTTCTCAACTATATAGGGTCTAAGACATTAATGGAATAGTTTAGCAGAGGGGTATATAGTCTGAATGTCTGCAAAGTCAAGATATATCTTGTCACCAGGCTTAAAGACTGGAATTGTCAGACTTATAGAGTTTAAACCCAAGTTTTTTTTAATTCTCTTTTTATTATCTTTTTCTTTTTTCTTTTAGTATTGACTCTGAGAACTGGAGGTAGAGTTTGGCATGACATAATGGTCACACTGTCATGGATCACATGTCACAATCACAGTAACAGTCACAAGTCATGTAGTAGCAAAGAAAGAACATAAAAGGTTCTGAAAAGATAATATCATACCATATGCTTAACATATGTTAACTTTAAGAAAAATACATGGTCATTTAGGGTAGGCTAAAGTAGTAGTTGCATGGACTATGAGGGTTTAGTATATAAGGTAGACAATCTTGTACAGAGTTCTTTATTAAGTTCTCTTGTGTAAGCCCTATACAAGGTTTCTCATATCTTCTTAGAACTTGCAGATAGCTAACTTTACTTCATCTAGTGCAAACTTCATTTGTATAGTGAACTTTGTAACATTTTCTAACCTAGACTTTTGTTTATATAGCTCAAAACCTATCTAGAAAAGGCAATCTATATCCAAAAGAAATAGACATTGCTAAGTAGCAGTATGAATATGATTGTTATATTGAAACTCTACCATAGACAAGAAGTTATACTAGTTACTTTGCCTTTTGTTTACAAATAATCAGAGATATTAATCTAGTTTCTAGTTAACATGTTCTGTTTGTTTGTTGGACTAGAAATACCATACTATAGAGGAAGTAGTTTTAATGTCTAGTATACAGTACAACTTCTTAGTAAAGTAGACAACAAACTGTGGTCCTCTATTCAAAACAATACAAGTAGAAAGGCTATGGAATTTTCAAACATTATACAAGAAATGTTATGACTTAAACTCAAGTGATAGAGTAAAAGAGAAATCTTGTATTATATAAGAGAACTTAATGGAGTTCTTGTTACAAACTAGTCTATCTTATATACTACAGACTATAATCTGTGCATATATTATATATTATCTGTTCTGGAATCTTTTCTGTGATATATGACCATAACATATATGACTACTATGTGACAAATGTCACACCTCCATCATGCTTTGTGACATATGTAATAGTTATATAATATCTTACTAACTCTAATTCTAAGTCCAAAATAAGAAAATAAAAATAGAGATAAAAATAAAAATAAGAGAGAAATAAAATAAAACAAAGTTCATTGTCTTCAACTCTGACAAGAAGAGCCTCACAGTACCCTTTACAATGATAGTTATATAGAGAGAGATGAAATAAGTTCTCTTAAACACTAAGTCTACAGCTTATCACAAACTTCATTCAACTTGTATCTCTACAACTAGTAGACTGATTCTCACAAACTAAGTTGTGCTGAAAAGCTTCAAATGAGGGCTATCTATACAAAAGTGACAACTAATGACTGAGATATTAGGCTATTAGTAGCTGTAAAAACTTTGTCTGCTAATATCTCATGAACGGCTGAATGGATTCACATGATTGAACTTGTTTTGGAAAGTGCTCATCAATCCATTTCCAATAATATATGATGTGTCTCAAAGCAATAAGTATTGGTAGAGATACAAGCATATCAATGTAGTAATATAATTAGTTACCTTCTAAATTTAGCCTGACAGCTGCTATGACATATAACAGCTCCTATCAGGTACAAGTTTTGATCATGTGATGGCAACAGCTTACACATGGACCATTACTCTTTTGTATATATACCTCTATGTCTAAGGGCTAGACCTCAGACTTAACAATGTCAATTATTTCTGTTGATACTACTCATCATCTATTATCATTACCTCCTTATACTGAACCTCTGAAACACCATTAAGTTCAAGTATCACAACCAGTAAGTATCTTATTTGTGATATAGCTATCATTACTATGTTAAAGCCTGTAGACTTAGAAAGCTAGATAATAAAGTCTATGTTAATGGTCTTTCACATTGCATTGGATACTAGCAGTAGATAGAGCTCTCTAAGAAGCAGATGCCATGTTGGCTTAGTATATAAGCAAAGATCATAAGTACTAATATACTAACTAATATATTTTGATATCTAGGGCCACTAGTAATTTTAAGAGACTAGTTCTAGAGTTTTTTATTTACTTGGATATTTAACTACCTTCAAATTATAATATAGCACAACTACTCTTCTACAGAGATTTACAATATTTAGAATATAGATATTATCTCAAAATAATAGTGGGATCTTATTTATAGTTTATTTCAAAGAGCATAGTGACTTTGCCACAAACTAACAGAGTTCTTGAGCAGCCTTTACCACTAGTTTCTTATGCTTACTGATCTAATTTTTGCATTGAACATTCTTCAACAGTATCTTCCCTTCACCTTCTACTACTAAGTCTTTTAACATTTAAATAGTAAGAAACTTTAGTTTGAATGATACTACATCTTAGTTGTTTTGGGACCCTATGCTATAATCAGTTCACTATTATACTAGAAAACACTTTGTTGTAAAAAAAATTCTCTTATCAAGTTTTCAAGCACTTAAGACTTGATGTTTCTAGATAATATCTTAGGCTTTCTCAAGTAGGTTTCTATTTAAGATATGCTGTAGTAGTTGTTAATTAAACTGAATCTCAAAAAGATAAGGTCTTTAGGAGTAAGAAATACCATTGTACTTGTGAAAGACTAGCTATAAAGTATGAGTACTCACAAGCATGATTGGTATAGCTATACAAATTCAAACAATAAAATAAGATAAAATAGATCAGAAGCCAAAGGAGTCTAGAATAGACTTATAAGTAGAGGCAACTGGTAAAAATGACTAAGAAGAAATGGAATTGGTACTTATAAGTAGAAAATGACCATTAGGTTGATATTAGGTGTTACAACTTAAGGCTTAGTGATAAGTTAAAAGAAAAATGTTGTATAGGGTTTACACAAGAGAACTTGATGGAGTTCCAAGTACAAAAGTGTTTACCTTATATATGCTAAACTACTGGTCTGAGCTATACTAATCTTAGCCTATCTTAAAAACTATATATATATTACATGCCATTGATATATAGAATAATATTATTGTTCTGGATTCTTTTACATTCTTTTGTGTAACATGTGATCCTGTAATTGTGACTTGTGACTGATGTATGACAATTTGTGACAGTCATATATAATATTATACTAATCTTTTACCAAAATTCCAAGAATAAAATAAAATAAAATAAGAAGAGAATATGAAAATAAATAGTCTACTATTTTCAGCTCTGATATCAGATTGCAAATAGAAAGAGAACCATATGCTCACAAGATCTCAGTGGTTTTATTTATAGCTTTGGTTTCTATTCTCTATTTCTATTCTCTGTATTCTTAGACTAATATATATATATAAGTTACAAGTAGAAAAGAGAAAAGAAAGGAAATTCTTATCTAAATTTCCTATCTGTAAGTAGTTTAATTGCTATTTTATTAAGTAAGTATTGTTAGTATATTTGATTACTTTCAGGTAAGTTTTAGAAAGTTTAAGTAGTCTGAGAAAGGCTAGCAAGATGAATACCAGTTAGTATCCTCAATTATAAGGTTCAACTTAAGGAATATCTTCAGAATATATTACCTAGAATGAATGGTATTATTGAAGGCTTTTAAGAAACTTTGTAATCTATTTACTAGATTTTCCAAAGAAGCTTGTTATACAGTGTAAGATTTACTATTTAGAAGTATGTTAGTAAGAGAAAGCATTTTCAAGCAGATGTTATTTATAGTTAAGAACTAGTCTAGTTGTTGCATTGTATAGTTTTTGTTGTACTCTAACACAACCTTTTTTTTGCTTGATGTCAAAATTATAAACAATAAACTTGATTTTATTTTATTTTCTTTCTTTCTATTTTATTTTTGGCTTTTACTTTTACTTTTATTTATTTTAAACTTAAACAAAGAGTATAATATGTTATTACATATAATAGTTATACAAGTCACAAGGTATAATGTAAGTGTGATGCCTGTCATAGTATGGATCACATGATATAGAGAAAGTTATAAAAGATTTTAAAATATATAATATTATATAATATGACAATAACATGTTGATCTTATGAAAAGTATATAGACTTTAAAGTAGGTTAATTATAGTATGTGTATAAACTGCAGTCTGTAGTATATAAGATAAACTAGCTTATACTTAAAACTTTGTTGAATTTTCTTATGTTATTTAATACAAGAGTATGTTTTTGTCTTATCTCTAAAATCTAAGTTATAATACTTGACTCTGTTTTTAGATACTTATTCAATCTCATGGAATCTCACATCTATTAGAGTCAAAGACAATTGTTATAGCAACCACTCACTGGAATAGCACTTGTAGTATGCTTACTTCAGCAAAGCTCATAGAAGACTATCTAGTAGTGGGGATTACAAGAGAACTCAACAAGAAGCCCTTGCTGCATTGCTCCTCTATTTATATAAATACAATGTGGTCCATGCTACAACAATATCTACCTGCCCTAATATTCATGCATCGTTCTCATATCCTATTACCCCTTCACTATAAGACTACCATGCTATATACATGTGCCCTGACATCATAATGTTAATCTCCATTATACATGCATATACTATATGTACACTATAAGAAACTGTTGTCCCTTGATGTCATCCCTAACCCTAACTCCTATCTAGACTCCTCTCAATCCTTCTAGACCCTAAGTCCTTTCAGACTGCTCTAGACTACTCTAGCCTATATCACATGACTTCCAGGTCACGTGCTCTCCATCTGTTGTAGACTAATAATAATACTATCTATCTATGTCTGGCTAACCCTAACCCTAGCCAAAGTCTGTCCACACTCTCGTTTTATAACACCTAACCCAAGTTTGATCATGCAAATCTATCTAGTCATTCATGAGATATTAGCAAAAGAAGATTTTATAGTTACTGATGGCCTGATATCTCATTTGTTTGTTGTTGCTTTTGTATATCCTACATATGTGTGGATAGCCCTTATTTGGGGCTTTACAGTGCAACTTAATTTGTGAAAATCAGTCCACTGGTTGTGGAGATACAAGCTGAATGAAGTTTGTGACAATATGAAAGAACACACTTAATCCAACTCTCTTCCTGTGCAACTGATTGCAGATATCTGCTTGAAGCAAGTTTTATCTATCCTAATATATCTTTTGATAGTACTCTTGATAGCTATACCTGATAACAAACAACTCAGCTTCAGTAGAAGTGATATTTATAGCATAGTGAATAGTTTTAGAGATTATGTTATGTTTTCTATGAATGTGCATAACTAATGTAGTGATGTTATCTTTAACACTTGCATCTGTAATAACAAATAACATGTTGGAATTGTTCTTTGAGGATTTTGAAATATCATTGAGTTTTCTGAGATGGACAGTCCTAGCTTTGGCATTTTTTCATTTTACAATGTTAAAAGAGAAAAATCAGAGAAAGTATCTTGAAGATCATGTTGTCGAAAGCTTGATTAAGTCAGTGGTGATTGATGTTGATAATGGGGCTTTTGATCTTTTGGTTTTGTTTAGGTGAAAGCTGGTGGCTATTCAATGGGGAGAGCTTGTTTGGTGTGGTGCATATCAAGGAAGGGCACCTAAGTCAGGTTACAAAATAAGCTATGTCTATCGAAATTTATAATTGTTCATGCCGGAATATTCCGGGGTTCGAATAAATGCCTCATAGTCACGTTCACATGGACCGCAAAAAAGACTCATGGCCCTGACTAGTCCCCCAACTTTCCTCTCGAATCCATGCTCTCTTTGCCTCTTTCCAACATTCTGAACTGTCTTCCCATCTCTCGGGGAACTCTGTGTCACGTCCTTGAACGAATCTCTATCTCATTGCCGAATTGCGAAACTGGGTGGGAGGGGCTAGACCGAGACCTATATTTTAGACCAACAGGCATAATGCCCTCAGCCACTGTCCATGTCGTTCTCTCACCTCCTTCCCGTGCTCTACCTGGTCGGCACATGCTTAGATCCCGTCACTCCTGTGCACGGGCCACTCCAATAATATCTGTACGACTCGGGACCTGGCTCGGGGAATGCTGGTCATATCTGTTGACGAAGATCATCTACTGATTGTCAAAATGTTTTTTGTCCCCGCCGGCTGGATTGATGTTTTTTATGAGTTTGAAAGGTTTTGGGGCGATTGTCCTGTCTAACTATCCGTAATTTTCAGATTGTAGCTGGATTGAAAACAAAAACAAATAACCGGCCCGAGAATAGCCGCCAGCTGATTACTTGGTCCCACGCAAGGTTCCTTGACTTATTACTTGACTTTCCGCTCCTGCTATGTTGTTTCGTCACCGGGAGATCTTTTTTTTGGTTTCTCTTGTTTCCACAGCCGTTGCGCAGGCATCAAGTAGTGATGAGATAAGCCATGGCATGGATATGGATATGGACATGGGGATGGTTTTAACACAGGGGCAAATGCTACCTTACCTTCACTTTCATGGAGCCGATACACTCTGGTTTCAGGGTTGGGTACTTCAGACGAAGGGTGCAATAGCAGGAGCTTGTATAGGACTTTTCTTATTGGGGATTTTTGACCGATGGTTTGAAGCTATGAGGTCGGTAGCGGAGATCTATTGGAAAAAACGGCATGTTCATACTGAACACTCCTTGTGTACTCTCATTGAGGCTTCATGATCCCAGTGCCCAGATTGCCCTTGCGAACAAACTCAATGCACAAGGGAAGCACAATAACTTAACATTACTGGGAGTGTTGATGTTTCGAACAATTCCGCCATTCATACCTTCTCATGACGTCGCACGTGGTTTCTTTCAAGGTGCTCAGTCCTTGCTGAGTTTTTCTTTCATGCTCGCCGCTATGTGAGTTTGCTAGACGTTTGCTAGACATGTGTTGATTCCCACCCAACCTTTTGCAATAGGACATTAAATGTTAGCATCATCCTGTCGATTGTTATCGGGCTTGGAGTGGGTGAGATGTTATTCGGCAGATTTGTTGCGTCTGGGTCGACTATTATTCACTGATACCAAACTGTTCTGGCATGTAAACCGACTGTTTATACAAAAAGTTTTTTCATACAATCTCACGTGATGAGAGTCGAGTAGGTAGAAACGAAGCAGTATTATTCTGATAAATAATATCTGATTTCTCGTAACACTCTTTCTTCCAGATGGCTGATACTGGGATTCCGCCTGTAGTCCCACCCGAGTTTAGACAATACGAGTACGCCTGGACTACCTATATCATTTGTTTTGATGAAAGGTCTGATTATCTATTGTCACTCAGTTCTTATGCCGAAGCTCCAGCATGGCAGCTCAAGTTCTCAGGGGTATGGGTTTCAGGAGTGGGCTTATTTGTTCTTTTCTTTCTTCCTCACTTTATCCGTGGTTTACGTGCGGGAAGAGTTCTTCACGACGTCTTTGGAGTCAGAGAGAAGATTGACGGATTTATTGCGTTGTATGATCTGGAAACGGATGATGTCTGTAGGTCAAATGACTTACCTATGCAACGAGTCGAAAGAGTAGACTGGAGAAAGGATTGGATAAGAAAGGTGATTAACAGGATAGGTGCCATCGTGCTTTGGACCATTCCCTGGGTTGAGCTCAATGTCGGTCAGCGTAAGTTTTGCGTTCACGTTTTCTGAGTTTATGTCAATAATATTTTCAGTCCTTGTAATTGCTGGCTACTTGTTGACTGTTATCTTTTGTATAACACTTCACGTGCCCCTAGTTGATAACTCGAATCGCGCAGGTGCGTCATGATCATACACTTATTCATCTCGGAAACTCACTTCAATCCCAGGCTTCATCGCCTTGGCTCAACTTCCTGTCGTCTTCCTCTTTGCTACCAAAAACTCAATAATTTCACTCCTTTTGGGCCCAGGGAATGGTTATGAAAGACTAAACTTTGTCCACCGTTGGGCTGGCCGTGGGTTGTTTCTCGCTGCCCTCGTCCATGGCTCCCTCTGGATCAGTAATCACTTGATCTGGGGTTTCCCGATCATCGGGCAGCAAAAGGAGACTTCCGGTGTCGCTGCCCTTGGTTTGTTGTGTGTTATTGTGATCACTTCTGCCAGGCCTGTGAGGAAGGCTTTCTATGAGTTCTTCTATATCGCTCAGTGAGCATCTTATGTCAGCAGCGTGATTGCTGAGAACTAATTTTGGTGCAAGTATCTTCGCCTTTGTTGCATTCTTTGTAACAGTTTGTTATCACACCGTCTACGCTCCTCCGTGGATATATCCACCCCTCGCCCTTTATGGGTTGGATATGCTGCTTCGTTTTCTCAGGTACCGTATTAAGGATGCCACGCTTACTCCCATCTCCAATCATATAACCATGGTATCTACTTTCCAATGATCTGGTCTCAGTTACACTCACCCACTTTGTTGCCAGATCAACATCCCTTTTTGTACAGACGGTTGGACAGCTGGTCAACACATCCGACTTCGTGTCTTTTTCGAAGGACGTATCTTTGAAGCGCATCCTCTTTCGATCATCACTGCGCCTCCCTCAACTTCATGCCTCACTAATGTTTATACACCGGGGATAACACTTGGTGTTCGCGTAATTGGAGACTGGTCTCGTGCTCTGAACCGGTTTGCGCTCAACAAAGGATACCTCGAGGAGGAAGGTCCTGAATCAAAGGAAGAGAAGTCTGACGATCATGAGAGCACAGAGTGTGATTCGAGTGCACCACAAACTCAGGTCCAAGTCATGATGGATGGACCTTATGGCGGGTGTACCGTTGATCTCGGTCGATACGAGACGATTCTGCTATTTGCCGGAGGTGCCGGAGTAACATTTACGCTTGGAATGCTTGATGATATTGTAGGACGGTGTGTTAGATTGGGACGACAGTCAGGCGAGAAGACAAGACGGATAGAGTTTGCCTGGTGTATCAAATCGTTTGGTTAGTTCACAAGCACCGGATCTTTTTCTCTCCAAAACATTTCTCTAATACAACATTTCCCGTTAATTAGGCATCCTCGAGTGGTTCGCTCCAGCTCTTATGGAGATTGCGCGCACTGTGGCTTCCTCAGACCGTTCGGCAACTCCTCTGTCCCTACACATCTCAGTTTATGTCACCTGCCTCTGTGATCCTGAGGCAGTGCCCCTAATACCCAACTGTGATGTGACCATAATGCGACCGGATATTCATCATATATTGAGTGACCTCATCACGCCACCAACGCCTACTTTGTCTTGCCTTTCCTCGTCAACTTCAATGTCGCCGCATCAGGATAAATCTTCCTCTCCTCCCTCGCTTGTCAAGACGATGTCATCATCGAACGTCACGCCGCCACCTCTTCCTCTTGAAATGAGAGCTCACGATCAACAAATGTATCTCGTATCCAGTCGTGGGCACGCTGCGACTGTCCCCGGACAGGACCCTGATATTGAATCGACAGATGCATTGGATCCTCAGGCATCCAGGAAGCTGCCTTGGATTGGAACTGGTGGCGGCGTCGCTGTCTGTGTGAGTGGGCCTGCTAGCCTGGTACGTGAAGCTTCCAATGCAGTGGCACGTCTCAGGCTCTCGCAGAGAGGAATGGAGATGGGTGGCCTTGATATTCATACAGAGGTATTTTCTCTATGATCTCGGTACTTCTTGTAACTTATATCACTGGTCATGTAATTCGTACTTTTCATGTATTATATATGATGAACTCTTCCAAGAGTGTACGATTCTGATGTCGTTGAGTTTGCTTCATTTCCGGTCTTGAATGGTGTTACGAAACCCTAATGAAACCCTAATCTCGGTGTTTGAGAAGAAAAATTGCATGTATTTCCAGAACAAAGCTGAAGAAAGGCTACTCTACAAATAATACTTTCAAGGCTGCTCAGTTACTATGTTCTTGAATTGTCCATAGTGTCCATGTTCTTGCCTTGAATTAGTTGAAAGGTTTCTGCAGTCACTATAGGAGTTTTGTTGCATTATCCCCCTCCTAAGATTGCATCCTCATAATTGAGGAGTACTGGCATTCTATTACAATCTTAATAATCATCTCATGCTATACAGATGTTTGCCTCATATCTGTCTTGTGGTGGACATATATCATAGTTTATCTCTTGTTTCATATTTACTATGTCTTGTGTCAATCTCATGTAATATCAGTCAGCATCTCAAGTAGCAGTGAAGGTTTTCTTGCCAAAACCTCATTGTTATAGAATAAACATTTATATTAGCATAGCCCACATGTAGTTCTTAAGTTAATCCACTTGTCTATATTGCTCATACTAAACTCTCCACATGCAGCCTTACTATATCTGGTAAGTAGTTGTCATGTTATCCCCAAGAACACCTTATCTCCTTCTCATAATCATGAGGTACATATATAGTAGCAAATATCTGTCTGTATCTTCTTTATTAGTTGATCCATCTTTTACTCTTTCTCAGTCTTTATCTTAGTTACAATCTGAGCCAAGCTTTGTTTCACTCTATTGTTAGGGCAAGTAGGTAGAAGTGTAGAAGACATGTCAGAATGAGGTTCTCTAGAGGTAATAGATATCCTAAGTATTATATAAGATTATTCCAATTAGATGGAACATTACTGATCTAATCATGGAATAATTGTGCTGATATGATTAGAAATAACATATGCTTCTAGAATACCATACCCAAAAGTGGCAAAAACTTATGTCAAGATAGTGGAAGATTGCA
>JAJOHK020001631.1:0-12486 GCA_022457215.2 Leucocoprinus gongylophorus | reverse complement strand
TTGAATAGGAGTATCTCTGTCATGGAAGATGGAATACCTGGAGGGTTGCAGCACTGCCATAAGATGTGTTGCGAGAAAGGTGGCCGCTGTGGAAGGCAGGCTTATATGGTTCAGAAGTGGTTTCACTGTGGGGATGTTGTTTCTAGACAGGTGGACTTGCATATGATAGTATCCCCCCCTTAGGACTGAGCCTTCGAAGTCCTATTAAGTTGATTTGAAGTCCTATTAGGTTTATCTGAGAATCCCGTGATGGTACCTAAGTCAACAATACATAAATGGAAAAGAGAGTTTTTTTGCTCTTGTTTCTGTATTATCATGTCTTCTCCTGCCCCCTCCAACATTTCACAAAATGATGCCAAGGCTCTTGAAAAGCAGTAGCAAGCAATGCAGCGGAGGCACAAGAAGGAGCAGAGGTCCCTCCTTCGACTGCAAGAGGCAGCGGAAGCCTGTTGTGCAGAGCGTGCGGCTCAGAAAGCCAGGAGAGAAGCAAAGGCTAAGGCCAAGGAAGAGGCCAAGAGGCAGAGGGTTGCAGAGGAGGAGGAAAGGAAGAAGAGGACGATGGAGTACCTCCAGCGACTCCAGGACGAGGTGCTAGAGGAAGAAGCTGCCCTATTGGAGGGGGCTGAAGGATCCCAGGTTATGGGGTCCAAGTGCAAGGAGGTCACCACAGGAGATGAAGAGGAGCAATGACCCTCCAAGAAGGCTAGAGGAAAGCAACCGGGGAAGTACTATGGGGGTGCCGCAGTCAAGATGGGGGTTCTAACCCCTGCAAGAGGTATGTGTGCACCGGGCAGAATTGCCTGGTGCACCCCTCTAGGTGAGTAATTATTTATTATACTTATCATTATTTTTTTAAATAATTTTCCTTTTCATAGTCACTCCCTTGCCTGTGCCGGATGCATCACACTCAAGCAGCGGTGTGTACCTCACACCAATACCAACACCCCGGCCATGATTCCCACTTATGGCGGGGTTCTAAGTGCCATTGAAAAGGCACTCCAGGAACTCATGGAGGAGTACTGAGGAGCCAGGAAGTCCCTCCAGGACTTGGTGGAGGGCCAGGAGAGGAATACAGCCCAATTGGAGAGGATTGTGGCCACGATGGAGTGAAGATGGGAATCGGAAGAAGGGAGCGGGAACAGAGATGAAGAGAAGGTGTCCAAGGATGGCCCTGGAGAAAGTCAGAAGGGGGGGACTCTGTTATCTGCCTCCTGTTAGTATACTGGTTTTGTTTTTCCTTTTTAATAGACTTTATTTTATCTGTGAATTAAATGTGTGAGTAAGAAAAGACAAGAATTAAAATGAAAAGAAGTTTGAAGTTTGAAAAGAAAACCCCGAAAAGTGCGCAGAAGCTGAGGGTTAATGAAAATAAGTGGACAGAATATACTAAGAAATTAATGAAGGAAAATCCCCGTTAGAAATACACAGAGACAGAGAACAAATGCAATAGTGTGTTCAGGACAATGGGAGAGGACTGGGTTTGGCGGGATATGCGATATGGAAATCAGATACCAAGTCGACAGCATGAGAGAGTTCAGATGCAGGAATCCATTCAGATTTGTCTCCAGTATCTTCATACTCTAGCCAGATCACCTTGTATAGGAGCTTGCATGCCCATTGGCGATTGATTTTAGAATCCACTATCCGAGAAATTTCATATTTGGGTTCCCCATTGATTATGACTGGAGCGGGGGCCAGCTGTATTCTCTCAGAGAAAGTGTTGGATGTGGCAGGTTCAAGCATGGACACATGGAAGACTGGATGAACAGAGCACATGGACTCTGGAAGATGGAGAGTGAACAATAGAGTACCAGGCTGGGCAATGATTTCGTAGGGTTTGAGATATTTTTCAGAGAGTTTCTTTGAAGGCTGAGTGGTTCAGAAGAACTGAGTCTTGACAAAGACTTTGTCACCTACTTTGAAATCAGGAGCGGGGGAACGTCACGCATCAGCAGATTTCTGATAATGCTGTTGGGCTGCGGAGATTTCAGCTTTGAGAGTACTCTGTAATTCATCGAGATCTATGGCGAAGTCACGGGTTTGGAAGGAAGTAATATTACATTTGGGGTGAACAGTAATGTTCAGATGATATCCCTTATTAGCGAAGAATGGAGAAACACCAGTAGTAGCACTCAGAGCATTATTGTAAGCAAACTCCATGAGAGGTAGGAGTTTGGACCAGTTGTCTTGCTGGTAGTTACAATATACACAGAGGTATTGCTTGAGTGTCTGATTCGTGCATTCGGTTTGTCCATCACCTTCAGGGTGGTAACCTGAAGTGAAGTGAAGCTGCATGTTGAGAGTAGTGCCTAAAGATCAGAAGAAGTTTGACACAAACTCCGAGCCTTTGTCAAAGGTGACATGGGAAGGAATGCCGTGCTTGGAAAACACATGAAGGACAAATAGACATGCTAAGTCCGCAGATGTAATAGTGTCGTGGGCAGGGATAAAGATCGCCTGCTTGGTGAGCTGGTCAACTATGACCAAGATAGTGTCAAACCCGGAGGATGACGGAAGTTTCTCGATGAAGTCTATAGAAATGAAATTCCATGGTCGTTCAGGGATAGGGAGTTGTTTAAGGGATCTATAGGACTTGTGACATTGTGGCTTGGATCACATACAAGTGATACAGGACTTGCAGAATTGTTGTACATCAGTACAGAGGCTGGGCCAGGAGTATCTACGGCGGACTAATTCCAGTGTTTTATTTTGACCAAAGTGTCTGGCAAGGATATGATCATGATTATACTGGAGAACATGTGTGCGGAGGTTACCAGCAGATGGTACATAAATTCTGTTGTTGAGGAGGAGTAGACCGTTTGAGTCCATAGACCACCAGCCATCTGCGGAGATGTGTTTTGTAGCGATTGGGTTACTAGGGAGAGCCAATAAGATGTCTTGATGTAGAGTATCCAGATCCATGACTGTAGCTGTGCAAAGAGAAGGAAAAAGAAGGACAGTGGCTCGTACAGAGGCTGTAAGTTGTTCTTGAGTGAAGATGGGCTTGAAGTTATGAGGGTTGACTGTGGCATATCCAGTATTCCCCCCTTTAGGATAGACGTTCCATCATTTAGTGAGAGCATCTGGTTTTGTGCCGAGACAACTAGGGCAGAACCTGATGACAAGATTGAACTGGGAAAGGTACTTGGACCACCGTGCTTGCCTCCAGGTCAATACCTTGATAGTAGAAAAATGCTCAAGGTTCTTATGATCCATAACAACGTTGATGGGATAGGCCAGACCTTCCAAATAGTGCCACCAAATTTTGAAAGCTTCAAAGATAGCAAGCAATTCCTTGTCATGTGTGTCGTAGTTCAACTCCGCCACAGTGAAAGTACGAGAGTGAAAGGCAACTGGGTGAACTTCATTATCTTCATTAACAACGGAGAGGATTGCAGCGAGAGCATAGTCTGAGGCATTGGTTTCCACAATGAGTTGAGCATCGGGAATCCAATGAGTGAGAATAGGAGCAGAGGTAAATGCTTTCTTGAGAGAGTTGAAAGTATCTTGACAGGAGGAATTGAACTTCCAAGGAATGTCCTTCCAGGTGAGGCATGTCAATGGAATGACAATGTCTGAGTAGTTGAAGATGAACCAGCAGTAAAAGTATGCAAAACCTAAGAAAAATTGAATGTCCTTGACTTTCTTGGGTTCTGGCCAGTTTTGAATAATCTTTATCTTGTCGTCGGACATGGTGAGGCCAGAAGGAAAAAGGATGTATTCCAGATACTCTACTGACTCAGAGTGGAATTCACATTTTTCTGCTTTGGCATAAAGACCAGCCTTGCAGAGATGCTTGAGTACTTCTTTCACATGCCAGTGATGCTCGGACATGTTATTCAAGTAGATAAGTATATCATCTAGATAGATCACAATACAGACATCCAAAAGGTTGGAAAAAATGTCATTCATAAATCGCTGGAAGGCCGCAGGAGCATTGGTAAGACCAAAGGGCATTACAGACCATTCAAATGATCCATAATGTGTCCTAAAGGCAGTTTTCCATTCATCACTGTTGGCGATGTGAACCAAATGGTAAGCATGGCAAAGATCTATCTTTGAGTAGATATGAGCTTTTCAAGGTAAGTCCAGTAGGTCAGAGATTAGCGGGAGTGGATAACGATCCTTCTTGGAGATACAGTTGAGACCGCGGAAGTCGACACAAAGGCGTAGTGAACCATCTTTTTTCTTAATGAATAAGACCGGTGCACTGTGTGGAGATGAGGTTGGTCAGATAAAACCCATGTTGAGATTTTCCTCAATGAATTCCTTCAGAGTCTCTTGTTCAGATACTGAAAGAGAGTATATAGGGCCAACCAGAGGTTGAGCACCCTCTTCCAGATTGATCTTGAGGTCATAAGGACAATGAGGAGGGAGAATTTCAGCTTTTGTCTTGCTAAAAATGTCAGCAAATTCATGATACTCAGAAGGGACATTGGAGAGATCAGGAGTTTCTGCAAGTTTTGCACAGTTAGCCTGAATGTCTGAAGAATGAAGACAGAGTTTGAAATTGTGGGAGTCCAGAAGTTTTGATGCATGCAAGAATGCTGCAGCACCAATTATAGTGATGTTAGATCACCCAGAGTTAGACATGGAGGTCTCAGATGCAGGTATGGGAACTGCAGAGTCTGATGATTGCAGAGGGTTGTCTAAAAAGGACAGAGATACCAATGGTGTGTTGGCCATGATGTAAGAGGGAGCAAGATTTTTCTGCAAAGATGGATGGAAGTTTATCGACCCATTTACCTAGTCAATCAGTGGATTGTGTCAGGTGAGCCAGTTGTATCCAAGAACCAAAGAGCAGGAAGAATCAAGCAGAGTGACATAGAAGTCCAGATTCATAAAATCACTGGTGGAAAATATTATGGGCAAGTTGGCAATTTTGGAGATGGTGCTGTTTGATGAACCATCAAACAAGCGGAGAGCAACCAGAGGAGTTGCAGATGTCTTCAAGTGGTGAGTATCTACAAATTTAGAGTCTACAAAGCAGTGAGTAGACCTAGAGTTAACAAGAGCTCGGAATAGGATTTAATTAAGGTGATCCTGACCAAGAATCAAGGAAGAGGTAAGGGAAACAAAAAGTGAATGAGAGTCAGAAAGAGTAGATACGTTGAGTCAAATCAGACTTGTTGCTGCACAGGGGAGTTCAATGTGACCCTCAGTCTGTGCAGAGTCCTGGGGGTCGCTCTCTATTTTTCCAAGGGTTTCTCGGAGGCAGCTGCCGGAGTATCAGCAGTTGCTGAAGCACTTTGGGAGAAACTGTGGTCTGCTTCTTGGGACAGGAGTCCAACTTATGGTCTCCTGCACCACAATAGAGACACAGATTGTTTTCGAGACACTTCTTGTGCTCGTCACTGGTCAACTTTCTATTGCTAGCCAGCTTGGAAGAGAGGTCCACCCGTGGAGTGTTAGGTTGCTTCTTAGGAGTGGGGGACAGAGATAGCTTAGAGGAAGGGTTCTTGGCAGATGAGGCCGCCAGAGACGGAGTTGCCTTGCTCTGGGAGGCTATGACAGAACTGGAGGTGAAAGCTTTTCCATGCTTCCAGGAGTGAGACTCGAGGGCCTCTTTTTCTGCCTGTCTTATACAGTGGTGTTCATAGTCTCATTCCCAGTAGCAGTGATCGATAGTCATTGCTAAGGCATACATATCCTGGAATGAGGTGGGTTTTCCTTGTTCCCAGGTGGAGATAGGATCCTGGATCCAATTGGGGAGCCCCTGGTAATAGCGATGGCATAGAACACTATTCTCCCAACCTAATTGGGAGGCATAGTGCATGAAGTCCACATTGTAAGTGGAAATTTTATCACCAGGCTTCATGCAGAGATTATCCAACATGTTGGCCACTTCACCAATGGGGTCTGAAAGACCAAAATGTTGATGTAGTTCGTCCACAAATAGGTTCCAGTTGGAGAGCCAGTCTTAGAGGATGCTCTGGTCTTCTTGGTTGAGGCTCACCTCAAACCAGTCCTGGGCTACTCCAGTAAGGTAGGTCATTGCAAAGTTGATTTTCGCAATGTCCATGTCGAATTGCACCGGATTAGCGCAGAAATATAGCCTGCATTGAAACAGGAAATTATTGAGCTTGTCGGGCTCAGTGCTGCTGAAAGTGTCAGGAATGCGGGCTTTAGTTCCCCTTGAATTAGTATTAGGTCCAGGAGTCTGATTAGCATTAAGAGTGTTAGCAAGTCAGCCGAGTACCTCAGCCAATTGTTCATTAGTATTTTTGCTCTGATGGGGTTTTGACTATAAGCGAGCAGAGGAAGTAGGTCTATTAGTTGCTAAGTTAGTATTAGGATTAGTAGTGGGAGCATCCTCCCAATTAGGATCATTGTCCACAGGGACAATACTTGGGCCAGGGACAGGCAAAACTGTCCAGGCAAGTTGGATGCAAGATCGTGTTGAAGGGTGTCCCAAGCAGTGGGACCGGAGTTGAGGAATTACAGCGAGAGAAAGCCATTTGGACTTTGAAGTGCAAAGTGAAATGGATTGCAGATGGAACTGCTCAGAAGCAACAGCAGACTTGGGAGTCTGATAATACTGTCAGGCGCGGTTCACACCAGGGTGGAAGTCCGTAGAATGGACTCAGAGATGAGTGGACTTGTGGAACAACCTTGGCTTCAGCTTATGTGCTGCACCATCTGTCTGCCACATGGTCGCAACTTCAGATGAAGAAGGGAAAGTCTGAGTAGAAGTGAGTACTGATTGGTGTGTCACTGTTGAACACTAGAGATCGAGTTCAATAAGAGGTTATCTTCATTGATTATCAAACTAGCAAATTACAGTGTAACTACTAGTCTTATATACAAACTGATATTATAGGAGATGCTCGGGGTTTCAGTGTCTCAACACTGACAGAAGTAACTCCATCATAAAAGACCGAGTTGAATAGGAGTATCTCTGTCATGGAAGATGGAATACCTGGAGGGTTGCAGCACTGCCATAAGATGTGTTGCGAGAAAGGTGGCCGCTGTGGAAGGCAGGCTTATATGGTTCAGAAGTGGTTTCACTATGGGGATGTTGTTTCCAGACAGGTGGACTTGTATATGACACTACTTTCAAAAGCTTTTCTAGTCAATCCAAACTCTTTTTGTTAGAGTGACTAGACAAAGTTTGTAGAGTATGTAAAGTTATAATTTCTAGAGAATTCTAAGTTTTTATTACTTTAACTTACACAATACATGATTTATCTTTAGGGAATTCTAAGAAAATAGAAGAGAGTTTTCTGAAGACAACAGCTATTCTAAATACTCTAAATAGTCTATACCAATCAATCAGAATATTATGTAGAATACTGCTGGCCTAACCTCAAAATGATTACATCAAGTGGTTAAAAACCTAGACAAAATAATCTCAAATATTAACTAAATTGTAGAAAGCTTATTAAATGATAGTTGAAAAAAAATGATTGTAATTATCTTGAAGATAGTATGTAAGAAATTTTTAGTGGTAAAACAGGGATGTTAACTTGGCAAACCTCACAAGATTACCAGTGATATTTGAAACTTATAAGTAGAAAAAGACAATAGGGTTTGAGACTTGATATTAGAATTTCTTAGAGTAAACTTAGACATTTTTTATTCTTCTTGTCTTTTATTATTCCTTTTTCAATTTATTTTATTATTATTATTTAGTTTTCTTATTTTCTTTTTTAGACTTAGCTAAAAGTATGATATAACATCATATATGATGGTTACAAATATTGCAAAGTATAATAAAAGTATAATATATATTATATATGTCATAATCAAATAGTCATGTGACTTAGTAGAATATTATAAAAACTATGAAAAAAACTTAGTTATAGTTTTAGGGTAGGTTAGATATATACAAATCAGTCCTTAAGGATATATTTAACACTTAGGTTTAAGTTGTTATATATAACATAAAATATCTTAAATCATCAACTCAAAAATTGATCCAAAACATGTATATAAACTACTATACAAAGTTATTTGGTTAGGATATAAGGATATAGAAAAAGAATCTAAATAGCTACCTATCACAAAGCTTGCTTATATTCTAGAAGTAGTATTTGATTTCTATCTTACTTATTCTAACAAATCTTATTTGCTTCTATTATTATAATCTAGTCTCTGTTCTTGTATCTTTATTCATTTATTCTAACTACTTTCTTTTTAGACTAGTTTTCCATCTATTTTTCTTTGTTCAACTAAGTTCTTCTTTATATCTTAAGTAGATAGTCAGGAGAAAGAGATACTATTACATACTAACCCAATATTATTCATTTTCCAGGATAGATAATAACTAACATATCTAACTTAAGTGTTCTCTTCTAACATAGATTACCTTTACATTCTAATCACTAATCACTTCATAGACAAGCTCTTTCCATTTCACAACAAACTTCATAGAGTTCTTGATAATAATTTCCTTAGTAACTAACAAACTCAGATTATACTCAGTTTCATTATTCTTAGAAAACCAAAATCTATATTGAAGAACAATAGTTACTATGTATGATTTCTTAGTCTGATAATCAACTTGGATTAAGTACTATACTTATCCTCTTATAATTTTAGAATTCTATCTCCTAAATTACAACTATATGATAATTAAGCTAGGCATAATATTGTCAAAATACTGTTAAGAGAGTGGTGTCAGAACAGAATAGATCTTGCTTTGAGTAGATAACTGTAATTAGTTATATAAAAAGGGGTCAAATCAAGTATGGAAACTTATCTGGGAATAGATATAGATATTTATGAGGTTGGATAAAATATCTGGGTTAAAGATCAAACTTGAAGGTTTATCTATAGATAGGTGATATGATCTTGGATAATGACTTTAGTCTCAACTTATGTGTTATGTCTACTATCTGTTACATAGCTGTAATTTCAGGTAGCAAGATACTAAAAAGAGATAAGAAAAGATATTAAGAAATTCTTAGTTGATTTCTATACTAAAGACTACAGAATATCTACTTGGTCTTAAATACTAAGTCTATAATCAAAACTATAGCTAAAGACATAGTAGTGTAAGGAATAACTAAGAAGATGTTATAGAAATAGTTTCTAAGATATAAAATGACTGAAAGTTTAGATAATGAGTTGTTAGAAGATAAAATATAAAATAAAATACTGATCTATGTATGAACAATTATAGATGCAGAAATATACTTAGATATTGTCACATCCCATTCCAACTACATATCCTGAAAATTAACTAAAACTGATACCTTTTTCTAGTATTGGCAATAATATGACTACTAAGTTAGTACTTATCTGACTACTGACTTAGTGGCTACTCACTTACTGACTGACTTACTGACTGCTAACTGGCTTGCTAACTAACTGACTGACTGACTGACTATTAGTCAACTTACTGACTACTTTACTAACTACTGGAGTTTAAAATAAGAAACTACAGCACCTAGGATTCCTGCATGGTCCTCTACTATGGTACTGACTAGACAGCACTCTGGTTAACTGCACAGATTGGACAGAATGTGATGCTTTCAGAGTCTTATGGCTATGAATGCTTCTTTTGCCTAATACATATTTATAAGACCAAGTTGTCAGCCTACTGCCTCAGTCCAGTCAAATGAATGAAGTTCCTGTTAGGTCAAACATTTAAGAGAAAGTTAATATAGACCTCTCATCGTGCTTATTCCCACTTCCTGACCAGTGTCCTAGCTAGTTGGCTGACAGCCTAGTACTCAGGCTACAGTTCAAATAGGTTCACTGTATGCCAGTGAGGAATATGGCCATTCTGCATTGGGAAAGTACTCTATGATAGAAAGAGCACTAGAGTGGAAACTACAAATGTAGGAACAAGATTTTTCATCCTGAACAGTATTTCCACAACAGATGACTTCAAAGAGACAGATGCTCACCTATCTGCAGCATCAGTTCAGGAATGGACCTGAAGGGTTTGGAAAGGGCATCAGTCACAGTAAATTTCTGGTCAGAGCATTTCATATATGAGGATGAGTCAGACAAATGGCACTGGCTGGTGTACTTTAGGGCATCTAAGATTCCCTAGGTCAGGTTTGTAAGAACATGACCCTCCTCTGTTCTTTAACATAGTTATGTAGGATGGGGAAGCAAAACTCATCTCTCCACTTCTGATCTACAAAGGATTCACCCCCACCCATATTATGATTACAATTCATGAATAAGCCACTATAGCATTTTCACCATGACAACTCAGTCCACCTGATTTGGTATATGAGCAAAGCTCTATTTCAACTTAAGTCATATGTATGGGACCAATATCATTGTTTCTAGCATAGATTCTGACTTAGAGGCATTTAGCCATAATCTAGCAGATGATAGCTTTGCACTATTGCCTGATCAGACAGGTGCAAATACCAAATATGTCATATGCAAGCCTACCTGCCTGGAAATTACATTCCCACAGTGATATCATCTCCAAATTATACAAGCCTGCCTTCCACGGTGGCCATCTTTCTCGTAATATGTCTTATAGTAGTACTGCAACCCTCTGGGTATTCTGTCTTCCACAGTAGAGATACTCCTATTTAACTTGGTCTTCCATGACAAAGTTACTCCTGCCAGTGTCTCAACACTAAAATCTCTACTCAGAGTAATAGGGGTTTTACCACTGAAACCCCGAGCATCTCCTATACTATCCATTTGTATATAAGACTAGTAGTTACACTATAATTCACTAGTCTGATAATTGACAAAGATAACTCTTATTGAACTCGATCTCTGGTATTCAATGGCAGCACACCAATCAGCACTCACTCCTATCTTAGACTTCTTCCTATCATCTAAAGTTGCGACTATACAGCAGACAGATAGCATAGCATATAAGCTGAAGCCAAGGTCGTTCTATAAGTCTGCTTATCTCCACATCCATTCTGTGGACTTCCACCCCAGTGTAAACTATGCCTGACAAAATATCTGAATAAACAGTTCCTCTTGTACTAAGTTCAATTACCATTATAATGACACTCCATCAGTAGAATAAAACTAACCTGTCTCATAATAGTCTAAACCTAGCTCACATTCTCTATTAGTGGGTGAACAATCCAACACTTACCGAATTCTGCTTCATGTCAAAGATGGAAGTAGTGAACTTTATTTATTTTCAGTCTCTTTTCTCATTTTCATTTTTCTTTTGATTTATTTGTCATTTTTCTATTTTTAGAACTTAGGGTGATGAGGTCATGCTGTCACACAACAGGTCACATCAGATGACATAGTCACAAGTCACATGATATATAGAAGGAGGTAGAAGGTCCTGGAAAGATAATGTCATATAATATATGTGACATCTGTTGACCTTAAGGCTAACATATGGCTGTTTAGGGTAAGTTAGAAGTAGTTAACATGGACTATGTGGACTTAGTATATAAGGTAGACTATCTTGTACAGAGTTCTCTATCAAGTTCTCTCATGTAAACCCTATATAAGGTTCTTTCTCTTAATCAACTCTAAGATCCTGAGTTTGTAACACTTTAGTATGATAGGAAGAGCTGACATCAAAGAATCAAAAAGCAACATTGCTATGAATGCTTGGCTGCCACAAGCCAGTTATCCCTGTGGTAACTTTTCTGGCATCTCTAGCCTCAAATTCTGAGAGACTAAAGGATCAATAGGCCACACTTTCATAGTTTGTATTCACACTGAAAATCAAAATCAAAATCAAGGGGACTTGCACCCTTTTGTTCTACTCGAGATTTCTGTTCTCAATGAGTCCCCCTTAGAACACCTGCATTATCTTTTAACAGATGTACTGCCCTTGCCAAACTCCCCACCTGACAATGTCTTCAACCTGGATTGGCCTGTCAAAAGACCTTGAAGCCAAAAGGTGGAACTGTTAATCCCAGCTCCACCTCATTGAATAAGTAAAAAGACAATAAAGATAGTGGTATTTCAATGGCGCCAGAGCTCCCACTTATTCTACATCCTCTATGTCTTTTTACAATGTCAAACTAGAGTCAAGCTCAACTTTCCCCACTGATTCTGCCAAGCCCATTCCCTTGGCTGTAGTTTCGCTAGATAGTAGATAGGAACAGTGAGAATCTCGTTAATCTATTCATGCATGTCACTAATTAGATGACGAGGCATTTGGCTACCTTAAGAGAGTCATAGTTACTCCCGCCATTTACCCGCCACTATATAGTTTGTGTTTTACATTCTTATACAATGAAGACAATAGGGTGGCTAAACCCTAGCCGTTCATACAAAAAGGTGTGAGTGTACATTCTCCAGCAATACATAGTTCTACCCTAAAGTATATGACATAGTTGTTTGTTTGTTCTAGTTTCTCTACTATCTCTATGTCACATGACCCCATTATATAAGAGAAAGAGAAAATAGAAAGGAAATGAAAATGAAAAAGGCTACCAAGGCACATGGTTAGACATTGGAAGAGTCAGAGTGAATTTGAGATAGGGAGACTGGAAAATGAAGAAATATTAGCAAGGTTACCCAGACTTTGGAAATGGACTTGAATGCAAGCAACAGATCCACATCCCACTGATTTCACTTGGT
>JAJOHK020001630.1:0-12500 GCA_022457215.2 Leucocoprinus gongylophorus | reverse complement strand
ACCTCTTCTATTCTTGAATTCAACTTTACCTTCCCTACTCTTCCTAACACCTCTTGTCTTCTAATTTCTGCATTTATCCTTCTTTCAAACTTGTCTACTAACTTCTTTGTATTTTCCAAATTCTCCTTCTTTTTCCATGTATTATTTTCTACCATAAACCTCTTCCAACACACTGAATACTTCATTACTCCCCTCACTTTTCTTTTGTTTAAGATCTTCTCCATCTCCCACTCTTCTACTTCATTAACTTCTACTGGCTTTGGTTCTTCTACTCTCTGTCCATTTATGTCAAGAATACAAAGAGTAGACTTAGTTGTTTCTCATTTTCATTTTTCTATCTTTAGAACTTAGGGTTAGGGTTAGTGACAACATCACTTGGTTATATATCAGTGACATCAGATGACATGGTGACTATGACAGTCACAAGTCACAAGTCACAGGAAAGGACGTAGAAGATTCTGGAAGGATGACATTATACAATGTGTTTAATGCATGTTAACCTTAATGTTGTGGCAACCACTTATCACAATGACAAATGACCATACAAGATAGTAAATCTCTTAATATTGGATTTAGAGTAGGAAGTTTACAAGAGAACTCAACAAGAAGTCTTTGCTAAATTAGAGTTCTATATATAAAAAGTCCTTATGGTCCATGTTACTAATAATTAACCCTGCTCTTATGTCCATGCTTCTTTCTCATGTTTGCCTCAAGGCTATTATGTTGTATATATGTGCCCTGACATCATCTTCCAGATCCTTCGACCATATTCTAGGCCTATGACATCACATTATGTGACATGTCATGTGACTGCAGTGTCATGTGCCTCTTCATTGTCCAAAAGCAAAATAAAAGAAACAAGAAAAGAAAATCAATATAAAATCAGAAAAATAAAAGAAAAGAAAAATAAAATTGTTAGTATTCAAGTGTTTTATAACACTTGAGGTATACACATGGCTGTTTAGGGTAGGGTAGAAATAGCTAGCACAGACCATGAGTCTTAGGCATATAAGGTAGACAATCTTGTATAGAGTTTTCTATTGAGTTTTCTTGTGTTAACCCAATACAAAGTTTTGCTTATTGACCTACTCTAAGGTCTTTGAGTTGTAACAATTTACTAGTTCTTTATACCTTACTACTTGTTACAACTCAAAGACCTTAGGGTTGGTTAATACCCAGACTGATGGTCTATGTTACTACTGTGGTTAGCCTATCCTAAATGACTATATATCTAACATATTGTATGATATCATTCTTTTTAGATCTTTCTACCATTTTCCATTTTGTCATGTGATTGTGTAACAGTGTGACCATGACAGCATTGTAGTGTGACAGTTTGTAATGGTGACTTGTGACATTATGCTAAACCCTAACCCTGAGTTCCAAACTAGAAAATAAATAAAAAAGGAAAGAAAGTTCTTTTATTCTTCTACTTCTCTTCATCCTTTATCTACTTGTCTCTTCATCTCTTCTTATACATTCTTTAGTGCTGCCTCTGCTTCATCCTGGACCTTTTTGATCCCTTTTTTCAAACTCTGTTACTTTCTCTACCTTCTCTTTCTTTCTAATATCTGTCACCATTCTCAATTCTCTTCCATAATTTGCCATAAAAGGTAATACTTTTGTTGCTGAATAAACTTTGTTGTTTACTGCAAATTTCACTGATGCCAACCACTCTAGCCAATCCTTCTGTCTATGCTTTATAAAGAATCTCAAGTACTGTTTCAACTCTTGGTTTATCTGCTCTGCCTACCCATCTATTTGTAGGTGGAATGCCATTGACAACTTTGTTTCTATTTCTAGTATTTTGTTCAACTTCTTTGTCAACTTTGCTGCAAACTAGGATTCTTTATCACTAATTACACTCTTCAGTAGATTATGTAACTTCCATACATTGTCCCTAAACAGTCTCACTAATTCTTTTGCTGATGTCCCTTCTGTTGTTACTACAAAATATACTATCTTTAACAACTAATTGCATACTACCAAAATCTTTTTCTACCACTAATAGTAACTTAGTGATAAAGTCCACCATTAAGTATGTCCATGCCTTCTTTGATACTTCATTCACCATTAACTTCCCTACTGGTGCTTCTGTTCTATTTTTTATTCTTTAACATAAATCATATCCTTCCACATATCTTCCAACATCTCTTGTTACTCCTGGCCACCAGTAATTTCTTATCACTAGCTCTGTTGTTTTCCATCTTTCTCTATGTCTAGCTACTGGTACATCATAGTGTGACCAAATAACTTCTAACCTCAAATTCTCATTCTTTAGTACATATACTTTCTTCTTCTTTAATACTAAGTCTCCCTCAATCTCCCACTCATCACCTTTCAATGTCTCAACTCCTGCTTTCTTTATTTTCTCTACTACTTTCACTACCTTTTTGTTCTTTTTATTTTTTCCACTAATTTTGCCTCCAGTTTTTCTACTACTACTTCTATCATTTCTTATATTTTCTTTGATCAACTTCTGATTTTCATTATCATTTTCTGCTCTCACCTTCAAATCTGACCTCCTACTCAACCCATCTACTTTTCATATTCTAACTCCTGGTATATACTTTAAAGTGAAATCAAATCTAGACAAATATAACACCTATCTAACTTGTCTCTGATTCAACTTCTGTGCTTTTATAAAGTATTTCAAATTCTTATGGTCAGTCCAGACCTCAAACTTGAACTTAGCACCTTTGAGCAAGTGTTTTCAAGCCTCTAATCCTCTGATTACTGCTAACATTTCTTTGTCATGAATTTCATAATTACATTCTATTTTATTCAACAATTTAGAAAGGTGGGCCACTAGTCTCCACTTCCTATCTTCACACTTTATCAGCAACACCCTTTCTATCATATAGTTTGATATATCTATCTCTATTTTCATTTTCCTATCTAAATGTAGTACCACTAATATTGGTTCTATTGTGAATCTTTTCTTCAATGCTTCAAATGACTTTTCTTGCCTAATATCTCACTTTTATTTCTGTTTCTTACTTGTCAACTCATATAATGGTCTTTGTTATAACCTTAAGCTTAGCTCAGATTGCAACTCAGGCAAAGACTTGAGTAAGTATAGAAGGGTTGATCAATTGGTAAAGTATAAGGATACAATATTGTATCTACAACTATATATACCAACAGACCATATGTTGAATGTATGGTTAACATATGTAATGATATCAGAGACAATGAGAAAACAGAGAGGAAAAGATAAGGAAACAACACCTACTACATGAGATGCTAACTAATACCTTCTGTGTTGTGGCAACTACTAGTCACAAAGACTAATAGAAACACAAGCAATAAATCTCAAAGGTGAATATCATTGTAGGAATCACAAGAAAACTCAATAAGAAGTCTGCTAAATTACTATCCTATTTATATAAGTTATAGGTGGTCCATGCTAATACTATTTAACCTTGCCCTAAAGTCCATGTGTTATCCATACCTCATCCTCATGTTTACTATAAGAATACCATACCATATATGTTATGAATCAAAAGCCTTAGAGTTAGTCAGTGAAGTAACCTTGTATAGGGTTTACACAAGAGAACTCAATAGAGAACTCTGTACAGAATAGTCTACCTTTATATACTAAATGCTCATGGTCTGTGCTAGCTATTTCTACCCTCCCCTAAATGATCATAAGTTAGCTATGAGGTCTGCATATGGTATGACATCATCTTCCTAGGACCTTCTCTATGTCAGATGACCTATGTCATCACTAACCCTAACCCCAGGTGCTAAAAATGGAAAAAGGAAAAATAAATTGAAAAGAAAGTAGAAAAAGGAAAAGAAATAAGAAGAAACTAAGTTTACTTTCTTCAATCCTAACAATATACATGTGCTTTGATATCATTCTTCTAGTCCACTCTTGCCAAGTTTAGGCTTATGATCTTACATCATGTGACATGTCATATAACCATGGTCACTTGCCTCTTCATTGTCCAAATAATAAAAGAAAAAGAAAATCAAAGGAAAAGAAATATTAAATCAAGAAAAATAGATAAAAGAAAAAGAAAAATATTAGTGTTTAAGTACACCATAACCTTCTGTGGTACAGCCAATCATTACATCATACCCTGAACCCTCTGAACATGTTGAAATCATGCTGAAGACATGAGAAGATAATTGTAACAATATTCTCTTTTTAGCATTTATGTCCATATGAATTAATTTAACAATGCTAAGTCTCCAACTACATATGTTGTGACAAATTTTTTCATAGGTTCTATAATGATTTGTTCCCATAATGTTAACACAATAAAGTAGGGTTCATGAGGTGGTCCTTCCATATACATCTTAATAGAAAAACCTTTCCTTGTTGTATTTAAATTATGTTTTTTCTCGAGGAATACAACAGTGATTTCTTTCCAATACTATTTGTCTTATTCTCCTTGTGATTATAAAGATTTGTAATAAAGTAGTGAATAGAACATTGTTGTCTATATAGGTACTTGCATAAATTTTATGTATTTCTCTAGATTGTTGATTTTGTCTTGAATAAAAGTAGATGCTGGAGTTTTGAGTCTAGGGGAGTTAACTTTATAAGGTTTATACATAAGAACTTCTTTATCTTGTAGTCATTGTCTTTCTTTAGGTTCCAGTTTCTTCATTATTACATTTTCTTATACATATACATCTTGAATCTCTTTTATATAACCTTCTGTATAATCATTTTCTTTTCCTTTATAGTTATCTAGCCTATCTGCCAACAGCTTCTGTATATGATACACTTGGTTTTCTATATCACTTTGTATAATGTTTTGTAAGTCTTCAGAGATACTGAATATATCTTTTGCTGTTTACATTCGATAATTGTTGCTGGCCTGTAATATTGTGGATTCAATTTCTGCAATCTGGGTGTTGGCTTCTTCTGCCAGTTTCATGATATTTTGCAACTGCATCTGCATGTTGACCATTCTCTTAATTTCTTATATTATTTTATAGTATTTCTTTATTCAATCCTTTTTATTATTATTGATTATCTTGACCAGGTTCATGCTATTAAGGGTGTGGATTATGTATGGGTTTGATAATATAGGAGCAGTTATAAATTGTTGAGCTATTTCTAGAATTTCATTGGTTTAAATGACTTGGAACTGTTGATTTGGAATTTTACCCCTCTCTTTTATAGGTTTTGACCCAAAATCCTTGTCCAATAATCTTCAATCACCTCTTTTGCATGAGGTAACCCTATTCATTAGTTATGCTCATCTCTGTAACTCTTCCAATATACTAAAAATTAAGTTTTCTGTTCTTATTTCTGATACTTCCTGATTTCTTCAACTTTGTACTCTTTTTCCTTGTTGACAATGTCTAGTGGTGGTGCTGATTCTATATGTTGTTCTGGAAAATGGGATTCCCTACACCTTGTCAGCAAGTCTTTATTAAACACATCATGAATCATCCATCCTTCTGGAAGCTTCAGCTAAAATACTTCTTGCCTAATGTTTTTGAGAATTTTAAAAGGTCTGTATTTTTTTTGGTTGAGCTTCTTTGAAGGTCTGTTCAAATGAATATTTTTAGCTTCCAACCACACATAGTCTCCTATCTTTAGTCCTTGTAGATTTCATCTTTTCTTGTCAAACTGCCTTTTTGTAGCTTTTTTTGCTATTTCTATTGACTTCTTGGCTTTCTTCCAACTTCTTTGTAATCCAATAAGGAATTCTTCTAACTTGAGAAATTTTGTTTATACTATTAGGTTTCCTTTCCATAGATATCTTCCAAAATTGAGTTTGAAAGATGTTCTTTCTATTGCTGCATGTTTCTTATCATTATATTGGAACTCTGCTACTTGTTATGAGACGCTTTGGACATAAATAATTTTTATTTTCCTTTTTCTCTTATTTTCTGACTTTATAGAAATTTTGTTTTCTTGTTCTTTTTTTCTTTTGGGCGATGAAGAGGCATATGACAAGGAATTCACATGACAGGTCACATGATGTGATATCATAGGCTTAGACCATAGTAGAAGGATCTAGAAGATAATGTCAGGGCACATGGAGTATGCATAGTAGCCTTGAGTAAGAAGTGAGGCAAATATGAGGTTGAAGCATGGACAATAGGGCAGGTTTAATTATTAGTAGCACAGACCATGAGACATTTGTATAAATAGGACTCTAATTAAGAAGAGGCTCCTTGTTGAGTTCTCTTGTGAATTCCCCACTTGATATCCTACTAAGAGATTTACCGCTTGTGTGATCATTTGTCCTTGTGATAAGTAATTGTCACAACACTACTGCTAGTTATTCTGTCCAATTGTCTTGTTGGTAATTGACATAATGCCATAGAAATGCCTCTATTTCTTGATTCATCCTTTCCATTTGTCTATCAGTTTGAGGATGATATGCTGTATATAATATTCTCTTTGTTTCTAAAGCTTTTGATAATTCTTCTATAAATTTTGAAGCAAATTGTAGTCTTCTATTGCTCAAAACCTTTCTTGGTATTTCATGTAGCTTTCAAATTTCATCTCAATAAACTTTTGCAATTTCCTGTGATAATACTGTTGTTGTTGTTATCTTGAGTCATATCATTTTTGTGAATTAATTCATAATAACCACAATAGCATTTTTTTCTTTTGATTGTGGTAATAGTCTAATAATATTGATGCTGATTTCCTGCCATGGTCCTCCTGGTATTTCCAATGGATGAAGCTCTCTAGTCTTTTGTCAAACTTACAAAGTTTGAACCCAAGTTTCTTTTGACTTTATTTTTATTTTTCATTTCTTTTATCTTCTATCCTGGGAATTGGGGTTGGGGTTTTTATGTGACATCACTGTCACACTGTCACAAGTCACATGATATAGTCATAGTAATGGTCACAAGTTACAAGATAGCAATAAAAGAAGATAGAAGTATTACAAAATAAATTACTCACTTATTTGTGATATTTGTAATATAGATAATAAAGGATAAAGATTAATAAAAATTAATATTGTTAAGTCTGAGGTCTAATTCTCAGACACAGAAGTATATATACAAAAGAGTGATAATCTGTATGCAAGCTATTTCTATTACATGATCAAAACTCATATCTGATAGGAGCTGTCATCTGTTATAGTAGCTATCAGGCTAATTTTAGAAGGTAACTAATTATATCACTACATTGATATGCTTGTATCTCTACCAATACCTATCGCTTTGAGACATATCATATATCATTATAAACGGATTAATGAGCACTTTTCAATGCAAGTTCAATTTTGTGAATCTGTTCAGCCATTTATGAGATATTAGCAGACAAAGCTTTTACAGCTACTGATAGCCTGATATCTCAGTCATTTGTGGTTGCTTTTATATATCCCACATACATGCAAATAGCCCTCATTTGGGGCTTTCCAGTGCAACTTAGTTTGTGAAAATCAGTCTACTGGTTGTGGAGATACAAGCTAAATGAAGTTTGTGACAATTGTTTTTGCTGAAATCACAAAGTCATCCATATAGTTGGCCAGTACTCTTTTATGCAATAATTCTTAAAAGATGCTATTCATTATCCTTTGGAACATTCCTAGTGAATTACACAATTAAAAATATATGACTTGAGGTTTGAATAGGCCCTTGTTTGTTAAGAAAGCTGCCTTCCATTCATCTCCTTTCTTAATCTGTACATTGTTATATCCCCAAATGAGGTCCAACTTGTTGAAGTATTTTGTCTCTTTCAACTTGTCAATAACCTCTCCAATCAAAGGTAATAGTGTCTTGTCCTTTATTATAACTTGGTTTAATTTTCTGTAGTCTTATACCAATCATAATGACCTATTCTTCTTTGGAATGTAAAAGCATGGTGTTGTATATCTTGACTTTGATTTAACTATTAGTCTGGCCTTCAGTTGTTTATCCAACTACTAATTTAATGCTTTTTCTTTCTTTATTGTCATTGTATAAGCCTTTGCATTTAATTTCTTTGGTGCTTCATCTGTCAAATTTATCTCATGATCCCATTTTCTTCTCTCTGGCAACTTTTTGAATTTATTTTTGTTGAATAAATGCATGAAAGGTCAAATGTACTCTGGGAAATCTTCTGGATTTATTGGATCTGGTTCCTTTCCTATTTTCTGTGTATTCTTGTCTTGTGTTTCTGTGGCTTGTATTCTTCTTGTTTTGAACTCAATATCCTGATGTTTTATCTAACATGAACCTGAGCATTTTGTAAATTGTATCTTGCCTTCTTTTCAGTTCACTTCTGGGTTGTGTTTAACCAACCAATCATATTCCAAAAATATATCTATTTTGTTTAAATCCATTACTACTACTTCAATGTATTCTTTATATCCATTGATTTCAACTTTCAGTGGTACCACTTTTGTTATGTCTCCATTCTTGGTTCCATCTATATTATATATCCCAAATAAGAAGTTTATTGGCCTTGTCTGTATTCTCTTGTCCTTGACTAGTTGCTTGTCAATTCTTGTGTGAGTGCATCTGGAATCCACCAGTATTTCTATTCTTAGTTTCTTTCTATTCTTTGTTTTGATGTTTGTTTACATGTTTAACTCTCTCTTCTTGCTGTTCCATCAGTGTGGAATAACATATCAATTGTGAGTTTTAGTTACATTGATACCTCATACTGTGCCTACTTGGGATTTTCTCCTCCAAAACCCTTCTGCTTGTCTTCTTCTTTGATATCTGTATCCTTATCTTCTTGAACAATTTGCTTCTTCATCTTCTGCTTTGTTCTACAATCTCTGGCAATATGCTCTATTTGTTCACATTCATAACACTTCCAAGTATCCTTTTCTTTCTTCAGCTTTCAGAAATCTTTTGCCATATGTCCATAAATCTCACAATTGAAACACTTAGGTTTCCTATCTTTGTCAAAGTTCTCTTTTGCCTTTCCAATATCTATAGGCATTTCTTGCTCTCTATAAGGTTGTTCCTATTTCTGTTTAATAATCATAATATCCTTCTGTGGACTTATATCTTTGTATGACTGATATTATTACTACATTCCACTCCTTGAGTGTTTCTGGTACAGCAATTAGTGGATATCCTGATATTGTCTTGATTATGTCTGCTCATACATTCTTCTTTAATAAGAAAATCACATGTAGTTTGTCTGTGTTTGATTTCATGGCCAGTGTCTCCAATTCAATCATGAAATCTGCTGTATTCTTCTTTCCTTGCTTGAAGGTCTTGATCTTCCATTTTGCATCTGCAGCTTTGGTCTTGTCACTAAATGTTTTCTTTATTTCTTATACAAAGTCATTCCAATCCTGAGTTCTTGTTTCTTTGTTTAGCTCATCAAGCTTCTTCTAGGTATAAATGCCTGCTATACCCTCTCTAAGGCAGGCAAGAATTGTCATGATTCTGTCATCAGTTTTTATGATTTTGTTACTCTTGAGGAATAATCTTATTTTTCTCCACCAGTCCTCAAATTTTGTTTTGCCCCTGTTAAACCATCCTGGATTAGGAATCATGTTCTTAAGCACTCTAGCTTGTTTATTGTTCTCTTGTGTTGGTACTGGTACTGTTGACATTTCCATTGTACACTTGGTTATTCTTTCTGAGGCTTCTTCTATGATCTGTAAGGATCCTAGTCTTTCTGACAATATCTTGATATCATTCTCAGTATTGACTTGTTTTGCTCTTTGTAGACTATGCTACATGTGTCTCGTTTCTTTCAATGGTTAAACTATTAATCATTCCAGTGGCTTGACCTTTATGCACTCTCCTTTTGCAAGGTGAGCTTGGAGACACTTTACCAAATGTTACAATTTTTATGATTCAAAGACCTTAGGGTTGGTTAAAGAATAGAACCTTATATTGGGTTAACACAAGAGAACTTGATAGAGAGCCCTTTACAAAGTAGTTTACCTTATATACCTATTTAGATGATCCATGCTAATTACTGTGCACCCTACCCTAAATAACCATATGTTAGACATGAGGCCAACATGTGGTGTATATGTTGTATGACGTCATCTCTTCTAGAACCTTCTATCCCCTTTTTCTATGTCTTGTGATCTTGTGACCATTAATCCTAACCTTAAGTTCTATAAATGGAAAATATAAAATTAAATTAAAAATAAAATGAAAATAAGAAAAGAAAATAATAAGAAACTAAGTCCACTTCTTGCAATCTTAACAATAATCTTAAGCTTGGCTTAGGTTGCAACTCAGACAAAAACTTGAGTAAGTATAAAAGAGTTGATCAATTAGTAAAGTATAAGGATACAATATTGTATCTACAACTATATATACCAACAGACCATATGTTGAATGTATGGTTAACATATGTAATGATATCATAGACAATAAGAAAATAGAGAGGAAAAGATAAGAAAACAACACCTACTACATGAGGCACTAATTGATATCTTCTGTGGTGCAGCCAATCATTACATCATATCCTGAACCCTCTGAATATGTTGAAATCATGCTGAAGACATGAGGAGGTGATCATAACGGTTTTACTATCTTTGCAAAATCTTTTACAAACTTCCTATAGTAATTTGCCAGTTTCAAGAATTTTTGTACCTTCTTGACTGATTTAAGAGCTAGCCAATCCAAGACTGCTTTCAATTTCTCCTCCTTTATTCTTATTCCCTTTGGCCCAACCACAACTCCTAAAAAGTCTATCTTCCTCAATTTTCACTTATACTTTTCCAGCTTTACATACAAATCATTTTCTTCCATCCTTCTCAATATCTCTTTTACTAGTTCATCATGTCTCTCCTTGCTTTCTGTCCCCATCATTACATCATCAATAAAACTCCCTATCTTCACTGTATTGATCAAGTCTCTTAGTAACTTGTTCATCATGGTCTGAAATGTGACTGGTGAGTTTGTTAATCCAAAAAACATGACCATTGGTTCAAATAACCCTGCTAGTGTTGTAAAGGCTGCTTTTTACTTGTTTCCTTTCTTAATTCTTATATTGTTATATCCCCATCTTAAATCTAACTTCATAAACACCTTCTTAGTTCCAATGTTCTCAATAATGTCTGAAATAAGTACCAGTAGATAATTGTTCTTTACCATCCACTCATTAAGATACCAATAGTCTTGTACTATCCTCTTCTTTCTATTTCCTACAAAGAACACTAGTATAGTCTGTGATGACTTTGATGGTTGAATATATTCTTTTCTCATTTGCTTTTAAATAAACTCCCTTATCTCTTATCTCTTTTCTCTGAACAAGGAATAAACTTGCCTTTTCCTTGACACAAATCCCTCTTTCAAATCTATTACATAGTCCTATATCTTTCTTATCAGCATCCTCTTACTTGTTTTTTTTCTAAAAACCTTGATCAACTTGTGGAATCATTCTGATACTAACTTTTTTACTTTTTCTTTTAATCTTGCTGCTTCTTTTCCCTTATCTCAAAATTCCTATTCTTTTGCTACTTTCTTTATACCCATTGTCTTGCTTTCTTTTGATTTTTTCTTTCTCTTCTCATTTATTCTCATTTTTCTTTTGTTTTTGCCACTCTGATTTCCCTTGCTTTGACCTCTACTGCTTTCTACATTTTTCTGGACATCTTGTCATTTTCACTTCCCTTGTTTTCCAGTTGATCTCATGATTGTGGCAAGCTAACCATAGCATTTCTAAGATTACACTCTACTTCTGCCCTCCAATCACATCAGTTTCCGTTCTCTCTCTATGTCCTTGGTAATAAATATTAACCTCTACTATATACTCAATAGGTCACTCTTTATTAAAGGGAACTATCCATATTCCTAATATAAATAGGCCTCTTAATTTTTTCAGTTTAAACTCTTACTTTTTTGCAAACTCTGAACTTATTACCAGCCCAGTTGCCCCATTGTAATTTTTTCCTACATATCTATTCTTTCTAAACCAATATTTACTGTTATCTTTTTCAATAGTTCTCCCTCTTTTATCTTTCTTATGTCTTCTGATTTCTTCTTTTCTTTTTTCTTTTTCTTTTCTTAAGATAGTTTTCTATCTTTCTCAGGTTTCTCCTGATCCAGAATACCAGCTTGCATTACTCAGTTAGCTAGTATATGGAATTTATTATAAGAGCTTAGTTGAGGACTACCAAACTCTCCTTTTCTTTTAAATTGTCCTCAATGTTCAAATTGTCCCCATACTCAATTTTCCTCCTTCAGTCTATAATACTCTAATTTCTACAATTCCTTGCTAAATGGCCAAATCCTCCATAGCAATAATTTTATTTTTTCTATTGAAGTTGGTACTGCTAGTACCTGCTGCACTTCTTGTCTTCTAGGCCATACTTGAGGAAAAGGCATTCATAGCCTAAATCTCCCCTGATTGCTTCCTATTCCTCCTTGCTTCTGTCTCTGATTTCCATTTTCTCTTCTTTTTGACTCTCTCTCTAGTGCTTATCTAAATTAGTGGTATATTTGTACCACTACTCAATACTAGTGGGAGGCTTTTTGTCAAGATCCTTGACGGTGGACTTTATTTTATTTTCGCTTTTCATCTTTATTTTACTTTTCTGTTCTTTTTTCTTTTAATTTTCTATTTTTAGAACAACTCGGGTCAGGATTCACCAGTCACGCTG
>JAJOHK020001629.1:0-12506 GCA_022457215.2 Leucocoprinus gongylophorus | reverse complement strand
ATGCTATTTTCTATTCTTGTTGGATTGTTGGAATAAAACTATTACAACTTAAAACTTAGAGTTAAGTTAAAAGAAAAATCTTATATTAGATTAATATAAGAGAACTCAATGAAGTTCTTGATACAATGTATCTACCTATTGTCAGGCACAGTTCACACTGGGGTGGAAGTCTGTGGAATAGACTCGGAAATAAGCAGACTTGTGGAACAACCTTGGCTTCAGCTTATGTGCTACGCTATCTGTCTGCTGCGTAGTTGTAACTTTAGATGATGAAAAGAAGTCTGAGATAGAAGTGAGTGCTGAATGGTGTGTTGCTGTTGAACACCAGAGATTGAGTTCAACAAGAGATTATCTTTGTCGATTATCAGACTAGCAAATTACAATGTAACTACTAGTCTTATATACAAACTGATAGTATAGGAGATGCTCGGAGTTTCAATGATAAGGCTCCTATTACCCCAAGTAGAGGTTTCAGTGTTGAGACACTGACAGGAGTAACACCATCATGGAAGACTGAGTTGAATAAGAGTATCTCTGCCATGGAAGACAGAATATCTGGATGATTACAGCACCACTATGAGACATGTTACAAGAAAGGTGGGAGAAAGATGGGCTTGTATGATTTGGAGGTGGTTCCACCATGGAGATGTTATTTCTGGACAGGTGGACTTGCATATGACACCTATATATATACTAGGTTAATAGTCTATATACAACTACATCTAATCTACTCCAAAAACTGTGTATTATATAAGATCAACATATAAAAAACATATCATATAATATCATTATTCCAGAATCTTTTATATTCTTTTATATATTACATAATTATATAAGTATAAGTATAACATATAACTAATGATATATGATAGTTATAATAGTAAGTAATATAATATTATATTACTAGATCTTAAAATAAGAAAATAAATAAAAGTCAAGTCCAAGTTGTCTAATTTGACTCTGAACAGTATAGAAGTATTTATAAATGCTAAAACTAATACTGTAGTAATAGCTATTTTTAATATAGTAAAGATATACTATTAGTTCAGACTTCAAATATTAGAGTTATGAATAATAGACTTGGTTTTTATTTTTATTTTAGTTTTTATTTCTATTTTTTATTTTAAATTTAGATAAGAAGAGTATAATATTATATATAATAGTCATATAAAGCATGATAAGTTTGTAATATCTATTATATAGAAAAGATCATAGAAGATTCTAAAGTAAATAATATGTTGGCTTTATAGAAAGTATATAGACTTTGGAATAGGTTATTTATAGTATGTATACAGACTATAGTCTGTGATATATAAAATAGTTTATAATAATAAGAACTTTGTCACAAACTTTATTCAGCTTGTATTTCCACAATCAGTAGACTAATTTTCACAAAATAAGTTGTACTGTAAAGCCTCAAATAAGGGCTATCTATATATATGTGAGATATACAAAAGCAACAACAAACAACCGAGATAATGTTATCAATAACTGTAAAATCTTTGTTTGCTAATATCTCATGAACAACTAGATGGATTCACACATCCAAACTTGCATTGGAAAATGCTCATCAAACCATTTCCAATGATATATAATATGTCTCAAAGCAATAAGTATTGGTAAAGATACAAGTATATCAATGTAGTGATATAATTAGTTACCTTTTAAAATTAGTCTGACAGCTCCTATTAGGTATGAGTTTTTATCATGTGATGGCAACAGTATGTGCACAGACCATCATTCTTTTGTATATATACTTCTGTGTCTGAGGATTAGACCTCAGACTTAACAATATCAATTTATATTAATTATTCCTATTGATACTACTTATCACCTATTATCATTATCTCCTTATACTAAACCTCTGAAACACCATTAAGTTCAAGTATCACAACCAGTGAGTAGCTCATTTGTGATAAAATTTATTAAGTTCTCTTATATTACTTAATATAAGAGTATATCTTTTATCTTAACTTAAAACTTAAGTTATAATACTAAACTCAAGTAGTATTACTACTAGTAATATTAAAAGGAGAAAGATTAGGTAGTAATAAACTCTATCTATTATGATTTAAGACTTAGAGTTAAGTTAGAAAAAAACATTGTATAGTATTTATATAAGAGAACTCAATAAAGTTTCTAGTACAATGTATCTATCTACCTTATATTATTCTTCTAAAGTCTTCTATATTCTTTTTTATATTAAATAATCATATGAATGTAATATATAACAGTTTGTAACTGTCATATATTATATTACACTAATCTCTAATCTTAAGTTTAAAATAAAAATAAAAATAACAATAAAAATGAGAATAAATAAAATCCATTGTCTTCAACTCTAATACTATTAAGATTATAAAAGTTTGCAAATGGCCCATCTCATAAAACTGTATAGATATATAAGTATTTTTTAAGTTTACCAACTTCTATCATAGATTTATTTATAGCTTTTCCAATATAGCTTATAAGAAATTACTTGTCTTAGATACTCAATTTATTATTTGTCAAATAGTCTTTTAGAGTCTGAGTGAAGATAATAATATAGCTTAGAAGGGAAAACTATTTATAGGAAAATTATGAAAGATATTAGAAAAGCATGAAAATATTATCTAATATATATATAAATATAGATCCTTAACTTCAGTAAATATTTTATGTTTTTACATGTTATAACAGTTATATTTAGGAAGAGAATATTAATAAGAAGCTGAACTTCTAAGCATAGACTTCTAGAATAGTACACTATACTAGTTGATTTTCAAGCTGAGAAACTACAAAGTATCTAGGTATCTTAAATACTAGTATTTAGTAACTAAGATCATATCTAAGAATTAGAGAAGATATGTAACTACTCTAAATATACTAAAGTTTTCAGAAATATAGTTCAGAGTTTTATAAAGATTATAAGAAACGATATAATTAGTTATAGAGTAATTGAGTATAAATTAGAACTAGAATAGATCTGTACTAAAAGAAAATAAGTATTAGAAATACAAAGCCTAGATGCTAGCTTCTTTATTTAATATTTCATTTTCATTTTCATTTGATTTATTTTTTCATTTTGAACTTAGAGTTAGGATTAGAGATGACATCACAATTATACTGTTATATATCAGTCACATCAGATAATATAGTCATGGTAATGGTCACAAGTTATAAGATTACAGAGAAGAATGTAGAAGGTTCTGAAAGGATGATATCATAACAATATATCTTACACATGGTCTTTAGAGTAGGTTAAAGAAGTAACAGTATGGACCATTATCATTTAGTATATAAGATAGACATTCTTGTATAGAGTTCTCTATTGAGTTCTCTTGTGTTAAACCCTAATGCAAGGTTTCTCTTTATTGACCCACTCTAAGATCTTTGAACTGTAATAATAAGTAGACTAGAAAGAAAGATACTCTTTTTCATAGATATTCTGAGCAAATTAGATGTTAGAAAAGTATTATTCACAATATAGTCAAATATATTGAATATATTCAGATATATATATTATAGTAGACTATTATAATTTCTTCTTATATATGGTTCTAAAAAGTCTGTGATATTACAATTCAAGTTCTAAAGTATTAAGACAAACAAAGAATCTTGTATAAGAATTATATAAGAAAAATTGATAGAGTTCTAAGTACAAAGTGTCTATCTTATATATGCTAGACTAATAGTCCATACTACATGAATTCTAGTCTATTCTAAAGGCTATACATGTCAAGATCGTTGACAGTGGACTTCATTTTATTTTTTCTCTTTTCTTTTCTATTTTTAGAACAACTTGGGTTAGGGTTTATCAGTCATGCTGTCACATCAGTCACAAGTTGATGGTATAGTTACAAGACTGATCATGGAACTTGAGGGAATGGAATAGAAGGTTCTAGAATGAAGTAATGTCATACAGCATAGACAACACATGTTAGCCTCATGTAGTACACATGGTTATTAGAGTAGGGTGCACAGTAGTGAGCATGGACCATGAGTAGTAGTATATAAGGTAGACTACTTTATACTAGGAACTCTATCGAGTTCTCTTGTATTACTCAATACAAGAGTTATCTTATTGCTTAACTCATTGAGCTTTAAGTCATAACATTAGAACTTGATATCCTACCTGAAACTGCTTAACTCTTAGCCTTTTCTCCTCACTCTCTATTCATCCTTGACTGAAGAGTAACACAGACCTTTAGTCAAGAAGATTACTGCCAGGCCCTAGGCATAAGGGGAATACTAGTTAAGCAGGCGAAGCTTGGCCATTCATTTGTACTAAAGCCCACTAGTGTATTTTGGACGTAAAAACCTTTTGTGGATGTGATCTTTATATCTTTCATCCTATCAGCCTTGTGTTACACATCCACTTGTGGTATGTTTATACAGAGGAACGTCAGTTGTTCTTAAAACAGCTGACTAGATTAGAATATCCTTCTTAGGACAAAATAGTCTACATTTTCATTAGGGCAGTAGTCAGTTGATAAAAGTAGTCAGTATCAGTGTAGGCAGAGTAAGAAGAATACCTGCTATTACTTATTGAGATTGCTTCATCTTTGGAATACAAATCAGAAACCAAGACCAGTACAGGCTCGGCTTTACCTTTGTACACATCCTCACCACCTACTCCACTACCTCAATTACCATCCCTTATTGACTCTCCACCTTCCTATCATAACATGAGTCAATAAATCAATTTACATGAGATTATTCGGCAGCAGCAAGAGCAGTTGGCTGCTATGTAGGCATAAATACAGGCCCTGCTTGCAGCACAGAGAGGAGCAAGAACAGGAGGGAAAGCAACAGGATCCAATATGGGATCTCATATGGAGATGATGTCATATGTAGGTCCACCTGTCTGGAAATAATGTCCCTGTAGTGGAACTATCTCCCAATCATACAAGCTTGTCTTCTATGGCGGCCATCTTTCTCGTAACATATCTCATGGCAGTGCTGCAACCATCCGGGTATTCTGTCTTCCATGGCAGAGATACTCCTATTCAACTCGGTTTTCCATAACGGAGTTACTCCTGTCAGTGTCTCAACACTGAAACCTCTACTTGGGGTAATAGGAGCCTTATCATTGAAACTCCGAGCATCTCCTATACTATCAGTTTGTATATAAGACTAGTAGTTACATTGTAATTTGCTAGTCTGATAATCGACAAAGATAATCTCTTGTTGAACTCAATCTCTGGTGTTCAACAGCGACACACCATTCAGTACTCACTTCTATCTCAGACTTCTTCCCATCATCTAAAGTTACAACCACGCAGCAGACAGATAGTGCAGCACATAAGCTGAAGCCAAGGTTGTTCCACAAGTCTGCTCATTTCCGAGTCCACTTCATGGACTTTTACTCCAGTGTGAACTGTGCCTAACAGGTGGCAAAACCAGCCATCTTCAATGGAGAAGCAGGAAAAGTGGGGGGTTTTATTACAGCATGCAGATTGTTTTTAAGAATGAAGCTGAGAGGAGCTATGGTAGAAGAACAGGTGCAGTAGGTTTTGTCATATGTGTAGGAAGGGTCGGCAGATGTGTGGAAGGAGAACATAATGGAGGAGTTAGAGTCGGGGGAGATAGAATATAAGTCAGCGGAGGAATTTTTGACAAGTTTAAAGAAGGAATTTGGAGGGGGAGAAGAGGAGTTGATGAAAGCGGTGGAACTGAGAAAGCTGAAACAAGGAGGGAGGATGATGGAGGAGTTCATGTAGAAGTTCAAGCAGACAGTAAGAGGGAGTGGGTATGAGAGAAGACCATTGGTAGAAGAGTTCAAGCAAGAGATAAATGGGGGAATTAGGAGGAAGTTGATAGAGGCGGAAGATCCACTGGCCTCTATAGAACAATGGTATAGGAGGGTAATGGCCCTTGATAGAAATTGGAGAAAGAGCAGAAGAGAGGAGAAGAGGATGAGAGGAAAGAAGAAAGCAGGAGGAGGAGCTCCGAAACAGGAGCAAAAACCAAGCTTGCCACAACCCTTAGTGTGGCAAAAGAGGCAAATGCCTCAGCAGGCGACAACCAGGCCTGCTCTGATGGAAGGTGTAGAGAGGACAAATGTGGTAGTAGTAAGAGGGCAGGAGGTAGGGCCAAGTATGGGGGTTTCTCTGAGATAGGACCCTTATGCTATAGAGGTAGATTGGGGCCAGAATTGCTATGTGGAGGATTCGGACACATGGCCTACAATTACAGGAATCGGGGACAGAGAGAAAGAGTGGTGGAGAATAGGAGAGTAGAATATGGAGGTGGAAGAATTAAAGAGATTCCAAACTTTGTAAATAATTTAAAAGAGGAAGAGAACCTAGAACTTCTCAACTAGGTTCTCAGAATAGATATAGTGTATTAGCCAAAGGAATAAATGCTGATGCACCAGAATCAGAGGAGAAAGTAAGAAAAATAGAAGCTAGGCCATTGAGGGAGGTAACTGTGAAAATTGAGCTGGAGAGAGTTGATATGCAGGAAGGGATAGCAGTAGAGGTGTTGTTGGATAGTGGAGCAATGGGGTTAGTAATGAGCTCTGAATTCACCAGGAAACAGGGCTTTAAGTTAAAAAAGTTGGAGAGACCGATGCAGGTAAGAAATGTGGATAGAACCTTTAATCAAGAAGGACTGATAGAAAATACTGTGGAAGTGAATATATATTATCAAGGGCATAGGGAGAGGATGGAGATAGATGTGATTGGAGGACAGAAGTGAAAGGTGATTTTGGGAATGTTATGGCTAGCACGCCACAATCCTGAGATCGATTGGAGAACAGGGGAGGTCAAGATGACGAGGTGTCCAGAAGAGTATGGGAAGCAGTGGAGGCCAGTACAAGGGGAGTTGAGATGGGAAAAACAAGAGAAAGAAGAGGCAAGGGAGGAAAAGAAGAAGAAGAAGAAACAGAAAAAGGAAAAAACAGTGGAAGTAAGGAAAGTAGTGGAGAAATAGGAGATTTGGGATGAAGAAGAGGAAGCGGTGAAATTGGAGGAAGAAACAAAGAAGTTGGTGCCGAAAAAGTTCCATAGGTGGATAAAGGTATTTGGAAAAAAGCAGTTGGAAAGAATGCCTATAAGAAAATTGTGGGATCATGTGATAGATGTGAAGAAAGGGTTCATACCACAAAAAGGGAAAGTATACCCTTTGTTAAGAGAAGAGAGGGAAGAGGTTAGAGAGTTTGTAAAGGAGCAGTTGAGGAAGAAATACATTCGGCCGTTTAAGTCACCACAAACAGCGCCAGTGTTCTTCGTAGGGAAGAAGGATGGGAAGAAGAGGATGGTATAGGATTATCGGTACCTTAATGAGTGAACAATCAAAAATAATTATCCACTACCATTAATCTCTGATATCTTGGAGAACATTGGAATGAAGAAGTTGTTCACGAAGATAGATTTAAGATAGGGGTACAATAATGTAAGAATCAAGAAGGAATATGAGTAGAAGGCTGCATTCACAATGCCAGAAGGATTGTTTGAACCCACCATTATGTTTTTTGGATTAACAAATTATCCAGTAACATTCCAAGCTATGATGAATGAATTGTTGAGGGATTTGATTAATACAGGAAAAGTAGCAGTTTTCATTGATGATATGATAGTAGGAATGGAGACGGAGGAAGAACATGATGAGTTAGTAGCAGAAGTAATTTGGAGGCTAGAAGAGAATGATTTATATGTAAAACCAGAGAAGTATAGCTGAAAAGTAAAAGAGGTAGGGTTTTTGGGAGTAGTGATAAGGCTAGAGGGAATTAAAATAGAGAAGGAGAAAGTAAAAGGAGTTTTGGAATAGCCAAGGCTGAAAAATGTCAAGAACGTACAGAAATTTTTAGGACTGGCAAATTATTATTGCTGGTTCATAGAAGGATTTGCAATGGTGGCAAGGCTGTTACATGACTTAGTAAAAAAAGATAAAAAGTGGGATTGGACAGAGAGACAGGAGAAAGCATTCAAAGAGTTAAAAGAACGGTTTACAAAAGAACCAGTCCTGGCAGCTCCAGACATAGACAAGAAAATGAGGATGGAGATGGATGCATCAGATTACGCAATAGGAGGTGTACTGTCAATGGAATACAAAGATGGGTTGTGGAGGCCAGTAGTATTTTTGTCCAAACCATTGAATGAGACAAAAAGAAACTATGAAATTCATGATAAGGAAATGCTGGCAATTGTTAGGGGATTGGAAACATGGAGATACTTGTTGGAAGGAGTGCAAACTAAATTTGAGATCTGGACAGATCACAAAAATTTAGAGTATTTCATGAAAGCGCAGAAGTTAAACAGGAGACAAGCCAGATGGGCTTTATATTTATCTTGGTTTGATTTTACTCTGAAGCATGTGGCAGGAAGTAAGATGGGAAAAGCAGATGGACTTAGTAGAAGAGTGGACTGGAAAGTAGGTATAGACAAAGACAATGAGAATCAGGTACTTATAAAAGACAATTAGATTCATAGTATGTATGAAGTAGTAGTAGAAGGACCTGAGGTAGATTTACTAGAGAAAATAAAAAAGACAAGAAGTAAGGATGAGAATGTAATTAAAGTAGTAGAGGAGATGAAGAAGATAGGAATGAAGGAGTTAAGAGGAAACAAGTGGAAGATTGAAGGAGATATAGTATTAAAGGAAGGGAAGGTATATGTACTGAAGGATGAAGAACTGAGGGTGGAGGTAATCCCATTACACCATGATATGCCAGCAGCTGGACATAGAGGAAGGTAGAAGATGGTGGAATTGGTAATGAGGAATTATTGGTGGCTGGGAGTGACAAGAGATGTGGAAAAGTATGTGGAAGGGTGTGATCTATGTCAGAGGATGAAAAATTGGACAGAAGAACCAGCAGGGAAATTGAAGTTGAGTGAAGTACCAAAAAAACTTTGGTCACACTTAACAGTAGACTTCATTACAAAATTACTGGTGGTAGCAGAAAAGGATGCGGTGCTGGTGGTATGTGATAGGTTGTCAAAAATGATGCATTTTGTGGCAACAATAGAGGGAATGTCAGTGGAAGGATTAGTAAGGTTGTTCCGAGACAATGTATGGAAGTTACATGGGTTACCAGAGAGTGTGGTGTCGGATGGAGGACCTTAGTTTGCAGCAGAACTAACAAAAGAGTTGAATAGAATGCTAGGAATTAAGACGAAGTTGTTGACGGCATTCCATCCACAAACAGATGGACAAACTGAGAGAATGAACCAAGAATTGGAACAGTATCTCCAATTCTTCATTGAACATAGACAAAAGGATTGGCTGGAGTGGTTAGCAGTGGCAGAATTTGCGATAAATAACAAAGTACATACAGCAACAAAGGTATCGCCTTTTATGACAAATTATGGAAAAGAGTTAAGGATAGGAGGAGATATTAGGAGGAAAGAAAAGGTAGAGAGCGCAACAGAGTTCATAGAAAGAATGAAGAAGGTTCACAAAGAAGCAAAGATGGCATTGAAGAAAACACAGGAGGAAATGAAGAAGTATGTGGACAGAGGAAGGAAAGAAACAGAAGAATGGAAGAAGGGAGATTAAGTATTGTTGAGCACTAAGGATTTAGTATTTAAAGAAAGACCAACAAAAAAGTTAATGGAGAGATATGTGAGACCATATGCAATAAAAGAAGTAGTATCATTGAATGCGGTAAAACTGAAATTGCCAAGTTTGATGAGGATCCATCTGGTAGTGAACATAAGCTGGATAGTATGGTATAAAGAACAAGTAAAAGGACAGAAAAAGGAGAAAGGGAAACTGGTAGAAGTAGAGGGAGTAGAAGAATGGGAAGTAGAGAAAATATTGAACAAGAAAAAGATGAGGGGAGTGGAGAAATATTTAATAAGGTGGAAGGGATTTATGGCTAAAGGGGATACTTGGGAGAGGAGAGAAAATTTGAAAAATGTGGAAGAATTAATTGAAGAGTTTGAACAAGGAGGAGTAGAAATTAGAAGACAAGAGGGAGAAGTAGATAAATACAGAAGGATGGAGTTACCAGGGAAGTATATGGCAAAGTTATTGTACAGATGGAATGATAAGAAGTTTGAGGAAGAATATTTAAGGAAGTTAGAAAAGAATTGGAAGAAGTAGAAGGAAGATAGGCAGATTGATGAAAGTGGGCATTTGAAAATGATAAAAGAAAAAATGGAGAAAGAAAACGAAAAGATAAGAGGAAGAGATTAGAGAACAGGACATTTCTCTAGAGGAGAAATCTTAAAGAGGAGATAATATCAAGATCGTTGATAGTGGACTTCATTTTTATTTCCTCTTTTCACTTTATTTTATTTTTTCTCTTTTATTTTCTATTTTTAGAACAACTCGGGTTAGAGTTTATCAGTCATGCTGTCACATCAGTCACAAGTTGATAGCATAGTTACAAGACTGATCATAAGACTTGAGGAAATGAAGTGATGTCATACACATGGTCATTAGGGTAGGATGCACAGTAGTGAGCATGGACCATGAGTAGTAGTATATAAGATAGACTACTTTGTACTAGGAACTCTATCGAGTTCTCTTGTGTTACTCAATACAAGAGTTATCTTATTGCTTAACCCTTTGAGCTTTAAGTTATAACAATACATATTATATACCATTAATATATAATATAATATCATTGTTTTAAGACTTTTTATATTCTTTTGTAATATGTAATCATATAATAATGACTTGTAATAGTATTATATAACATTATGTTAACCTCTAATTCTATATTTAGAATAAGAAAATAAATAGAAATAAAAATAAAAATAAAAATAAAAATAAAAATAAATAAAGTCTATTGTCTTCAACTCTGATATTACCTCTCTTTCAAAGCTTCTTCTTCAGAGAAACTAACTTTTATTTTTACCAGTTTCTTTCTAACTTTCTTAGATATTATTTTTTGAATTTTCTATCATTCTACTTATATTATATCTTTGCTGTATATTTTTCTAGCAACTCTTCTCTCCTAAAATTCTTTTCCTCTATCATAGCTAACTTTTTATATCTTTTTACTTCTATACTAAATCTTTCTTCAAATTCTATTACTACTTCCTTTGTATTTTCCAAGTTCTTTCACTTCTCTCAAGTACCATTCTCTGCTATAAACCCCTTCTATTACACTAAATACTTTACTACTTCTCTTATTTTTCTTTGATTTAGAATTTTTTCCACTTTCCACTCTTTGACTCCATCTACTTCCACTAACTTTGCTTCTTTTACCTTCTATTCCCCTACTTGTTCTCTATATTATATTACTCAACTAACATTTACTACTAGATAAATCCTTATTGAAGTTAGCAATTTTAGTTTGATTATATTGGTAGAAACTACCTTATCAATGATATATAGACCAATATATTGATCTATTAGCTTTCTTGCTAGTCTTTCTTTGAATACTAGATCTTTCATACTTAACATTATCTAATTTCTCTTTTTCTACTCCTTAACTTTTTTTCTTTTTCTATCTGCCTGTTTCTTTATCTTCTTCTGAGCTTTTCTCAATGTTATTTATGCTTTCTTCTTTCTGCAAACTCTGTTACTTTTCTACTTTTTCCTTTTTTCTTATATTTGCTTCCATTCTCAACTTCCTTTCATAATTTGCTATAAACAGAGACATCTTAATTGCTAAATATGTCTTATTGTTGACTGCAAACTTAGCTGTTACTAACCACTCTAGCCAATTGTAAATATTATTCTAGTTCTTGATTTATTTTCTCAGTCTGGCCATTTATCTATAAATGAAACAATATTAACAACTTTGTCTTAATGACCAACATCTCATTCAACTTCTTTGTCAGCTCTACTACAAAATATAGTTTCCTATCCAAAATTATACTCTCTAGCAATCTATGTAACTTCCACATATTATTCCTAAACAACAGTGCTAATCCTTCTACTAACATCTCTTTTATTGTTGCTACAAAATATGCTATTTTGAACAACCTGTTGCAAACTACTAGAATCATATATTTTCTAGCTACTAACAGTAACTTCATGATAAAATCAACTGTTAGATATGTCTATAGTTTCTCTAACATCTTGTTCATCAACTTCTTCACTGGTACCTCTGTTTGATTCTTCATTCTCTGATATATATCACATCCATCTACATATTTTCCTACATCTTTTGTTATCCTTGGCTACTAGTTGTTGTGGCAACCACTAGACACAAAATTCAATAATCACACAAGCAGCAAAGCTCTTAGCAGGCTATCGATGTGAGGATTACAAGAGAACTCAACAAGGAGTTTCTGCTATATTGCTATCCTATATATACTACTATATATGGTCCATGCTATGAATAACTAAGCCTGCCCTTATATTCATGCTTTATTCTCATATTTACCTCATATTTTACTTAAGGCCACCATGTTGCATCTATGTGCCCTGACATCATCTTCTAGATCTTTCTACTATATTCTAGGCCTATGATATCACATCACATGTCATGTCATGTATGTCAAGATCGTTGACGATGGACTCTATTTTATTTTCCCTTTTCATTTTTATTTTACCTTTCTTTTCTTTTCTTTTCACTTTTCTATTTTTAGAACAGCTCGGGTTAGGGTTGATTGGTCACGCTG
>JAJOHK020001628.1:0-12509 GCA_022457215.2 Leucocoprinus gongylophorus | reverse complement strand
TAATATAAGTTAATATAATTAAGTAAAGTAATTATATAAGAATTAAAGATAATAAACTTGTTTTATTTTTATTTATTTTTCATATTTAAAATTAAAAGTTAGCATAATATTATATATAATTATTACATGTTATATACATACTTCTTTTCTTCTACTACTATCTTGTATGGTTAGTACTCATAGAAAATAGTAGCGTTTTGTACTTTCTTTATCATCTTTTTCTACTACAAGCAAGTTAATCATGAAATCAAAACAAACCAGCAGCAAGAAGCCATTGTTATCTTTTGTTAGTTTATTCTTAAGTCCTGGTTGCCAGAGATCTCAGGATAACTTATCGATAGATTAGAGTTTGGATATTTCTGAAGTTTAAAACTCACCCCAATAGCATGTTTCTCTAGCAAGAGGACACATGTTGTTACCTCATGTCCCATTACTTAATAAGGACTCAAGTGGAGATAATAGGGCTAAACCTAGTGATTCTGGCCCTTCAGTTTTAAATTACAGTAACAATCAGCTATCAATTGCTAGCTTCTGGGATAGAGCATATCATGTATTATCTGTATTCAGAACTAAGGAATCTGCTTCTACAGATGCTACAAACATCAATTCATCTATCAAAAGAATAGTTGATTACATCAAACATCACCACATAAACAACAATCTGCCAGCTGGAGATTTCATTCCTATTGTCAATTCTCTCTGGAAGTTGATTGATATGATATATATTTCAAAATGAAACTTATTTTATTTTGATTCAGATTCATCTTTGAACATTTGCAAATGTGTCAGAGACATGATTCTTCCAAAATATAAGAAATCCAACTTAGTAATGGTGAAAGAAAATTTGACTGTTTCAAATCCTCCTACCACTATGACACCTTCTATTGTAGTTTCTCCTCCCCCAACCTCAAATACACCAACAGCTCCTCCTCCCAACAAAATTATTGGGTCAATTGAAAAGAAGGCTCCTAAACCTTTGAATATGAAGAAGTCTTATATGCAAGCTTCTAAAGCAAATATTTCATCAAACATTGAAGATGTTCTACATGTTAAGAAAGCATTTCCTTCTTTGTCAGTAGATGAAGTGAGAAAGATGTTGAAAGCAAAGAATAGCAGCAAGGGTAATAAGAAACCTAGAATTAACATGATGACTAGAGGGCTGTCAAGGAAAGAAGTTATAATTCCTATGACTAAACCAAATGCTGAGTTGATAGTCAACTCAGCACACATTCACACTTCTAATGTCAACAAATGTCTAAAAAATTCCAAATCAGACATCATTGTAGATTTCATTTGCATTACCAACAATGGAATTGTCATTACAACAAACAAACCAGTGAATGATCTCAATTTATCAACAATCAAGAAATATTTGAAAAATATCAAAAATGTCAACCCAAATTCTATTGAGAGTCCTCATCTCCCCAAGTCCAAGTCGTACATGAAAATCATTGGACTTCCATACAAGATTGATCAAGGAGTCATCACTCCTGATTTTATTAAAGGTGTTTTAAAAGATATACATCTATTCAAGGACATCATGCTGGCTTCAAAACCCCATGTCATCAAAGCTTCTTCCAAATCTAACATGGCAGTGGTCTGGATGGATATCTGGGACTCCTAGAGTGGTTCATGTGCAAAGAACATTATCAATTGTTGATTTAACATTGGACGATTTATTGTGACCATTTGCAGGACTAATATGAACCCAGAGGTTCCACAGTGCAAGAACTGTTGGAAGTGGGGATATGTGACACTTAGTTGTTGATCTCACATCTCCAGGTATGCCAAGTGCTATGGAGCTCATGTCACTGAACACCATAGAGAGAAAGCATAATGTTGCATGGAGAACAAAAAAGCAAGATGTTCGGCTACCAAGGATGGTGAGCTATATCCTCATATCTTCAAATGTGTGAATTGCAAAGGAGATCATCAAGTGGACAACTTTAGTTGTCCTTATTGGTGTAATTGTTTCAATAGAGATTGGTATGGTAGAAAACAACAGGAACTCTTTCGAAAGTAGAGTACAGTAATGTAGCAATCCTGTTAACATAAATAGGTTTGTTTTTTTTCTTTTCTTTTTTCTTTTTCTTTTTTCCTTTTTCATGTTGTTTGCCTATCAATGTATTGTAGCTACTAAGTAGTTACCACAGTCTGCCATTGCGCCCCATGTTATAAATTGTTGATTTAAAAAAAAATTACATGTTATATATTATAAGAAAATTACTTATATAAATCTTAAGTTACAATAAAGTTAGTATAATTTATAATAAATAATTTAATAATAATAAAAACAGTTTGTATGTTAGATACAGTTTACACCAGAGTAGAAGTTTACAAAATAAACTCAGAGATATATGAACTTAGAAAACAATCTTGGCTTCAGTTTATGTACTATACTATCTATTTATTATGTAGTTACAACTTTAGATAATAAGAAGTCTAAAATAAGAGTGAGTACTAATTTGGTGTGTTACCATTAAATACTAAAGATTAAGTTTAATAAGAATTATTTTTATTGATTATTAGACTAGTGAATTATAGTATAACTACTAATCTTATCACCACTTCTTTCTCTTTTACCACTATCTTGTATAGTAGCACCCATAAGAGACTTAGCAAATATACAATTTCCACTTCAATTCTCAGCTATTCAATCTTACAAATCATCAACAGCTCTCAAATTATTAACTGTGTTTCACTCAAACAACACAGGGATGGACATTTTTGCAGGATTTGCTTCTAACAATTATGATGAGGTAAAAGATAGAACCCTCTCAACTAAAGAACAAACATCTAGGAACTCTTCAATGTCTTCAACAAAGTCATCCATTGTATACCATGAAAGGATGGAGCACAATAATGCCATGAATGTAGATGTCAACATGGACAACAATTCTCTGGCTTTGTCTTATGAAACATCCCAGGAGAAAGCAATTCAAGTCAGTAAGGTGGCTGACCCCCAAACCAACATAATGAGCCAACATAATAATCCTAATGTTTCTAACTTGAACCCTCAACATGTTCTGAACAATCAAATGGCCTCTAATCCCATATGTGTTCAGACTATATACCACACTGATGACATGGTCATCAACATTCAACTTCTGTATGACCCAAGCACTCTTACAGAATCCAAACTCTGGAATGGAAGCTTCCATCCCATTTCACTTCATGGTTTAATAGAACACTTAGTGTCAGACTTGAAAAATATCAAAGACTCCTTGAACTTCACGGCTAAGTATATTTCTAACAAACAGGTTGATTCATCAAAATCCAATGATCTTGAGGACTTTCATAGTATGGGTGAAGCAGTGTGGAATTTCATTTCCTCTGTTTATCAGACTAACTAGGATTCTCTCTATGCTAACAAATAGTTTAACTCTCTTAGAAAGAAAATTGCAGCAAAGTTCACTCTGAAAATTCAACCTGCTACTAACAAAAACAAGATCATCAATAAACTAACTCCAGCAAATATTGAAAGAATTCCCCCTCCTATTCCTGCCAAATCCCAGAAGGAGGTTAACCAAATCTCTAAATACTTCAAGAACATCAAACTGGCTAACAATACTAAACAACCTCAAAAATCGTATGCCTAGGCTTTAAAACAGAATATTAGCACATCTAAAGTCATCAAGATCAAAGAGGCATTCTCAACTATAGGCACCAACAAGATTGAGCAAATCAACAACATTGTCGAGAGCAACACAAAAGTAAAACCTTGTATTCAAATGACGATAAAATGACCATCAAGAAAACATATTATCATCCCCATGAGTAGCGAAAACAACATGAAATTTATGAAAAATTCCTCTATTTATGTCACTAACATGAATAGGTCTCTTAGGAATGCAAAGTCTGAGGTTCTCATGGACTTCATCTAGTCTGACCCCTTAGGGATAACAGTAGTCACTTACAAGATCTCCTTGCAATCAGACTTGCAAATCATTGAACAGTATATCAAGAATGCTGACAATATCAATGCTTTACAAGTGGATGTTTCTTGACTTCCACAATCTAAGTCCTACCTAAAGATAATAGGCATTCTATATTTCCCTCATAGTAACTCTCAGGATCGACTCACATCTAGTGACATTAAGGAAATTATCAAGCAAAATTAAATCTTTGACAACATCACACTCACTTCCAAGCCATGTATCATTAAAGTGTCACCAAAGTCAGACATATCAATCATTTAGATTGACATTTGGAATGTTCAAAGCAAGAATAAAGCTAAGAGCTTGATTAATCAATGCTTCAACATAGAAAGGTATATTACTACAATAAGTAGAGCTAACATGAACCCCAGGGTTCCACAATGTAAAAATTGTTGGAAATAGTGATTTTCATGTAGAATCTAAGAATCTAAATACATCAAATGTAATGGACTGCATAAATCAGAGAATCATCATGAATTTGGTTGGTGTTGCAAAGCCAATAAAAAGACAAACCCACCATGTCTAAAAACAAAGTGAGGCAAACCATGTCCACACACATTCAAATGTTCTAATTGTCAAGGTGACCACCAAGCGGACTCCAATTTGTGTCCATTCTGGAAGCATAGGTTCAACTGTAAATAGCGTCAGAAGAAATATATTAAGATCCATGAAAACAGGACAAAGTCAATTTGTTCTATTAGGAACAGTAACTCATAATAATTTGTGACAACTTAAAAATTTTTTCTCAGAATGTCCACAAAAATTCTCTGATTATCAACACTATTCTAGAAGCCTAGTCATCCTTCGACATTATCTTCCTTCAAGAACCTCCATGGTCAATTATTCATACAATTCCAAGCTCCACTAGTTGTGAAGGAAAAAAACTGGTTGGAGCTCCTCATCATCCCAACTGGCTTACTTTTGCCAGATCCCCAACAAACAAGTCAGATTTCCCAAGAGTACTAACCTATATTAACATTCAAGTTTCCTATCTCCATTTTTCTTTACAAAATGACTATTTTCAATTACAGGAATGTTTCATACATTTCTTTTATCAATTAAGGATTTTCATTTTTTCTAATCAACATTTATTCAGACTCATCTCAGATGGCCTTAAAGTATCTTAAGGATACTGAGACCAACATTAGTAACATAATCATCATGACTGGGAACTTTAACATTAGAGACAGTCTATGGGATTCCAATTTTCCATTTCATTCTGTTCATAGTAATATGTTGTTTGATGTTGCAGACTTTTTTTCTCTAGCTCTATCCAATCTGACTGAAAATTTTCCTACTAGGTTTTTGGATAATGATCAAAACTTGAACTCAGTCTTAAACCTAGTTTTCACCTGATCTTTGTCTACAGAATTCAACTGTCACCATATCCATCCAGACTGGAGACTTACATCTGATTATGCTTCAATCATAGTTGACATTCACATCAATGATGAAAACATTCCAGCCAAGTGGCACTCTTTAATCAAAGGAAGTGATAAAGAAAAACGATTTATTGAGGATCTTACTTGATTTATCAAGAACTTAAATATATCACCAATCTAAGACATCAAATCTTTAGAAGAGGTTGTTCAACACTTAGCAACCAATATTAAAGATATTTGGTTCAAATAGTTAAAAACAGTCAATATAACAAAACACTCCAAAGCATGGTAGAACAAAGATTGTCAACATATACTACAAAAATATTGACAATCCTGCAGTCTAGAAAATTGGAAAGATTTTAAAAGTATGGTCAAGAAATCTAAGCATTCATTCTTCAATGAAAAGATAGATGAAATTGCAAACAAGAAATGCAGCCCATGGAAACTTATGAATTGGGTCAAGAAATGTAAACTACTTGTGATTGAAGATTCAATACAAAGGATGACCATGCATTGAATTAGAAGACCTATAGAATGCTCTTCACAAATCCTTCAACTCTGCTCAAGAAAGAGAAGTCAATACTCATTTTCTAGATGAAATTCCAGATAAACCTACAATTGAGTAAAAGTTGTTTTCCAGAAACAAAATTATCAATGCAATTGAAAAATGCAACAATTCATCAGCACCAGGCCCAGACAAACTTACATAGAGCCATATCAAGTCAATTATCAGAGATGAAGATTGTATTGGCAAGTTTATCAACATCACTAATATCTGTATAGAGCTAGGACATTGGCCAACTCATTTTAAAACTTCTACAACAGTTGTCATCCCCAAGCCTAACAAGGCTATGTTTGACTCTCCTAAGTCATATTGACCAATCATTCTTCTCAATACTATTGGAAAACTTGTTGAAAAAATAATTGGCAAATGTCTCCAATTCCACATGATATCTAACAATTTTATTCATCCTAGTCAACTTGGAGGTTTAAAATTAAGATCCACTATGGATGCAGGAATTGCACTAACTCATATTATCCATTTAGGATGGGCTAAAAACCTTACCACTAGCACTCTTGTGTTTGACATAGTGCAATTTCTTTCCTCCCTGAATTATCAACTCCTTCCTCTCATTCTGGACAAAGCAGGACTTGATCAAAAAATTTCAATGTTCTTCAAGAATTACCTAGTAGAAAGAAAAACAAAATACTTATGGAACAATTTCATATCTCCCTTTTTCAATGTGAATATTGGAGTTGGTCAAGGATCAGCTCTTTCTCCTATTCTTTCTGCCCTCTATTTATTACCTGTTTTTCATTCTTTTGAAAATCATTTAAAAATCCTAAAAATTCCTATTTCCATTATCTCTTTTGTGAACAATGGTCTTTTTATTTCTCAGAACAAATCCATCTTACACTCTAATGCTAATCTCTTTTGTTGCTACAACATTATTTTGTTTTTACTTATGAAATGTGGCCTTGTTGTAAAACATGAAAAAACTGATATTTTCCATTTTTCTAGATCTCATGGTTTATTTAACCCATCTCCTCTCAACTTGGAGGTCTGGTCTTACTCCTTAAAGACACATAGAAATACCTCAGATTCATTTTCAATTGCAAACTCAATTTCAGAAATCATATAAATTTCTACACAAACAAGACGATTTCCACAATCAAATGTATGAAGTTGCTTGGTAACTTGTCAAGAGGCATCAATCTGCTCCAAAAGAGAAGACTTTACAGATGTTGTGCTTTACCTATTGTGCTATATGGTTTTCCACTTTAGTACTACAACAAAGCTCTGACTCATTATCACCTCAACATTTTACAAAAGATGTAATGAAGAGCAGCTCTATGGATTTCAGGAGCATTCTGTATATCTCCTATGCCAGGAATTGAGGCCATATCAGGTCTAGTTCCTATACACCTTCATCTCAGAAAACTTGATAATTAATTTCTTTTATACAAATTGAAATCTCCACTCATTGATGTGGACAACAAGTGTAATGAATTTTTTCCATCCTTTTCTTTCTTTAACAAGAAATTTGAACCTGGAAATAGACTTATAGATTTATTTTCAGATCATTTCTCTTTCCATTTTTGCTCTTCCAATTCAAAAAAACACATTGAAAAATTGGATGAAATCACATTCAGGATGTCACCTAACCTCTTATTAATAATTGTTGTGTCAGACACCAGTATCAAGAATCATGTTGCCACTTCAATATCACATATTCATTCCTACAATAAACCTGTTGTCAAAACATTGTAGAGAACTATCAATGTTACCACAACTGAAGCCAAACTTTTTGCTATACATTGCAGGATAAATCAAGCAGTTGCCAATCAAGAATATAGTGGTCATCACCAACTCTCTTCATGCTGCCAAGAAGATATTTGACTCTTCCATTCATTCTTATCAAATCCATTTAGCTGCTATTTCTCAGAAACTTAGGGAATTCTTTTCAAGAGATTCTTGTAACTGTATCAAATTTTGGGACTGTCCTAGTAAACAAAAGTGGCCATTACATTATTCAGTCAACAAAGACACCAAAAGTATGGTCTCTACACTACCATTTCTGTGCAAATCATCCTAGGATTTCTGTAGGAAAACAGAATGTGATGTGATACTTTCACAATGGAGAATGCTCTTTCAAGCATTGGTTTTTAAAGGGAAAAATTTCCTTAACTTACTTGATAATGATCTAAATCCTCTCGAACCTTCAAGTATTAAAGGAGGACCTTGGCTGCAATGATTTGGTCATTCAAATTCATTGTGCACTCACTCATCAAGAGCTATCATGAAAATATTGACTAAGGTTCTTCCCTAAAGAAGAATTTGTATGCCCATGTGGTAACTATCTGATTGAAACAAGACAATACATTCTACATGAATGTAAAAGGTTTAACAACTATTAGAATCCAAGGAGGGATATGATAGCCTATTTCATGCTCTTTCTTCAATTTAACTCTAGTGCTTTTTCTTTTAAATAGTGCTTTTCATAAGTTCTACTTTGCATATAACTATATAGATGTGACTTAGTATTTATCTTTAGTTTTTTTTTTCTTTTTCATTTCTTTTTCTTTTCACATGTTAATTCAGTCTTAATGTAAGTAGTTACAAAGTAGCTACTATGGTCTGCCAGTGTATCCTGTGTAATAAATTGCTGATTTAAAAAAAAACTACTATACAAATAAATATTATAATACTATTAATAATAAGAAAAGTAAAAGAAAAAGTAATAATATTATAAACTTAAACTTAAAAGTAAAAAACAAAAAAATAAAATAATTTATGTTAAACTCAACTTAGTCTATTCTAAAGAATATAAATAGTAAGTATTAACAAAACTTGTTTTAATAAAAAAAATTAAAAATATAAATGTAAATATAATAAATTTATAATAATTGTTATAATTGTAGAGATTTTGATTATATTATAAAAAATTACAAAAATCAAAGAATAATAAAATAAAAAAGAAAAATTTAATTATAAAAACAATTTAAACAACCATAATTTAAATTAAAAGAAAAATTTAATAGTTTTCAATTAGATTTTAATTATAATAGAATAGAAAATATATTCTGTTACAATTTAAATAATAAAAATATATTAAAAGAAATAATAGTAAAAATTAGTTTAAAAAAACTAATATATAGAAAAAAAGTAACAGTAAAAATATTGTTAGATAATAAAATAACAAAACTAGTTTGAAGTTTGCAAAAAAGTAAAAGTTTAAGTTAAAAAGAAAAAACTAAAGAAGAAAAAAATAATAAAAGTAAAAAAAATAGTAAAGAAATTTAAAATCAGAAAAAAAAAGTAGTAAATTTTCAGAAAGAAAACAAGTAAGAAAATAAAAAAAGTATGTGATTATATAATAAAAATAAAAAAAGAATTTATACTAAGAAAAAAATATATTAAACTCTCAAAATTATCTTAAATAGTAAAAAAAGAATAATTTAGAACTTGTAATGACCTTAAGCTTGAGCTTAGATTGCAACTAAGGCAAAGGTTTGAGGAAGTATAAGGCATGAATAGAATTGGTAAAGTGTAGGGATACAGAAATGTATCTATGCTATATATACAACTAAGTGAGAGCAACATGAAGAGTCCATGAGGTACAATATATGAGATTACAACAAGGAGAAAATGAGGACTAGATTAGGTTACAGTGCTTACCATGTGAGGCGCTGACTGAGACTACTCCGGCGCAGCTGATTGTTGTCGTCATATCCTTTACCCATGTCCATGTTGACTCCAGGAGGCATCGATCATAACAGAACTATCAATATTTAAATAAATAAACAATTAAAAACAATTATTCTTTATTCTTAATCTTAGATATTGTAGAAAATATAAAATAAATAAATATTTACTAAGCTAGATTTATAATGGTGTTATAATAAATATTCTTTGAACTCATAAACTCTCTAACAATATTTTAAATAATAATGAATAAAATTCTTTAAAACTTAATCAATACTGAAAAAGTAGAAAGTTTCAAAGATAATATTATAATAGAAATAAAAAAAGAAAAAGAACATAATAAAATAGTAGAAAAAGTAGTAAGAAAAATTTCTAAAAGTAGTAATAGAACTAAAGAAAATTAAGATAAAAATAAAAAAAGTATTAGACTAGTTAATTCTGAAAGAAACTAAAAAAAGTTTTTAAAATTAGCCAATTATATTAACAGTTCATTGAAGATTTTACAAAAACAGCTAGATTATTATATAATTTAGTAAAAGAAAAATTAAAAGTAAGATTAGATAGAGAAATAAAAAAGAGTATTTCAAAAGCCAAAAAAAGTTTACAAAAGAACTGATATTAGTAATACTAAACTTAAACAAAAAAATAAGAATAAAAATAGTTTAATATTTCAATAATTACATTTATATATCTTATATATATACAAATAGTCTTTATTTAAAGCTTTTCAGTACAACTTGGTTTATAAAAATTAGTTTATTAGTTATAAAAATAAAGTTTATAATAATAATAAATGAAATACTAAAGAAGTTATAAATATATTTGATAGTTGACTTTATTATCAAGTTATTATTAATAATTGGAAAAAATATAATTTTAATAGTTGATAATAAGTTGTTTAAAATAACATATTTTGTAGTAATTTCATTCAGCTTGTATCTCCACAACTAGTAGACTGATTTTCACAAAATAAGTTGTGCTGAAAAGCCCTAAATGAGGGCTATCTGCATATATGTGAGATATATAAAAGTGACAATAAATGACCAAGATATTAGACTATCAGTAACTGTAAAAGCTTTGTTTGCTAATATCTTATAAACAGCTAAATAGATTCACATGATTGAACTTGCATTGGAAAATGCTTATCAATCCATTTCTAATAATATATAATATATCTCAAAGTAATAAGTATTAGTAGAATAATAAATGACAACACCTATTAGATATGAGTTTTTATTATGTAATGGAAATAGCTTATACATAAACTATTACTCTTATATATATATATATCTTTATATCTAAAAATTAGACCTCAGACTTAATAATATTAATCATTCTTATTGATACTACTTATTATTTATTATCAAGCTAGTCAGAGAAACTGGATATAACGTCAACTCTTTTCCATTAAGATTTATATTATATATAAAAAACACTTTTTTATTTTTCTATTTATATATTTTATTTGATGAAATAGGAATATTATACTTATATTTACTATTTAAACTATACCTACTATTAGAAAAAATACCAACATTATTTTTGCTAAAAATAAAATTACTGAAGAAAGAAAAACATTTAAACTTTCTTCTACTATATAAGAAATATTCAAAAATATAAAAAAAAAAGAATGGTAAAATACATGCTCATACTATCTCTTATCACTTATACTCTATTGAAAAAAAAATCACAGAAGTTATTAAAACAATATAAAGAACATGCTCAAAACCTATTACTATTAGCTCAATTAAGTAAAGAAAGAAAAAGTCTTTTGAACTAGATTAAAAAACTACCAACTTCACTTATTAATCATATTGACTACTAACTTACTTTTTCATCTCCTGTACTATTTTACTTACATTTCCATCAAAACAAAGATAAAGAAGTATAACAAGATTTTGGAACTAACTTTAGATCAAATATTACCATTTTTTATAAAAATAATTTAAACTAAGATCTAGGCAGAAGATTTATAGTATAATCTTCTATAGAAGTGGTTTAACAGATTGCAGAATATTACTTTAGAATTAAATGAAGTTAGACATTAATATTAAAAGAGTAAAGACTTTTGAAAGATGCTTATTATTGTGGCAACCACTAGTCACAAAGACCAATGACTACACAACAAGTAAATCTCTTAAGTAGATATAATGTAGGAAGCTCACAAGAGAACTCAACAAGAAATCTCTGCTAAATTAAAATCCTATATATATGTTTTTACATGTGGTCTGTGCTAACAATAATTAAACCTGCCCTCATGTTCATACTTCATCCTCATATCTGCCTTATGTCTTACTCAAGGCCACTATGTTGTATATATATGCCCTAACATCATCTTCTAGATTTTTCCACTATATTTTAAGCCTATGATATTACATCATGTGACATGTTATGTGACTGCAGTATTACATGCCTCTTCATCATCCAAAAGAAAAACAAAAGAAAAACAAAATCTATATAAAATCAGAAAAAATAAAATAAAATAAAAATTGTTAGTGTTCAAAGCATCTCATAACACTTATAAACATTTAAAAAAGTAGACTTCTCATGTCCAACAACTAGAGTACCTAAAATTTGTAAAACTCTACTAGAGTTAAATATTTCTGTTTCTTAAATAAATAAATAATAGTATTAATGTATTAAAAATAGAATTTAAAGGCTAAAATTGGTATTTTTATCCTTTTACCCCTTAAAAACATACTTAAGAGTCCATATTAATCAGGTGAATTAGAAATATCATATTACAAATAAACTACTCACTGGTTGTGATACTTGAACTTAGTGGTGTTTTAGAAGTTCAGTATAAGAAGATAATGATGAGTAGTATCAACAAGGATAATTGATGTTGTTCAGTCTGTCACAAACTTTATTCAGCTTGTATCTCCACAACCAGTAGACCAATTTTCACAAATAAGTTGCACTGGAAAGCCCCAAATGAGGGCTATTAGCACATATGTGGGATATACAAAAGCAACAACAAAT
>JAJOHK020001627.1:0-12520 GCA_022457215.2 Leucocoprinus gongylophorus | reverse complement strand
ATGACAGCTGACAGCTCCCATCAGGTATGAGTTTTGATCATGTGATGGCAATAGCTTGCGCATGGACCATTACTCTTTTGTATATATACCCCTGTGTCTGAGAGTTAGACCTCAGACTTAACAACGTTAATTATTCTTATTGATACTTTCTATCATCTATCATCATCACATCCTTATACTGAACCTCTGAAATACCATTAAGTTCAAGTATCACAACCAGTGAGTATCTTATTTGTGATAGAGGACAAGGATGGAGTTCTTGAACAATGTGCACTCAGTATTAGGGAGTGACCTCTCACCTCATTACAATTGTCACAATTATTCTCGAAAATGTTGTCAATAAAGTCAACAACTATGTTTGAATCATTGTTTGGAGAAATGTTGTTGGTTGCAGAATGTATAGCTAGAGTAAAAGTTGTTATATTCCCAAAATCTCTAATATGTCAAGAACAAAAGAAGTGGACTTAGTTTATTTTCATTTTCCTTTCTAATTTTTATTTTATTTTATATTTATTTTTGTATTTTCTATTTTTAGAACCTAGGGTTAGGGTTAGAGTAATGATCAGTCATGGTCACAAGTCATGAAATGATAGAAGGAAGTAGAAGGTTCTAAAAAAAGTGATATCATATAGCATGTATACCATATACTGACCTCATGCTTAATACATAGTCATTTAGGGTAGGCTGCACAGTAGCTAGCATAGACCATCTAGTTAGGTATATAAAGTAGACTACTTTGTAAAGAGCTCTCTATTGAGTTCTCTTATGTTAACCCAATACAAGATTCTATTCATTGATCTACTCTAAGATCTTTGAGTTATAACATAATAGGCACTATTATATAAGAGTCAAATTAAGGCTGCTAACTTTAATAAGAATTTATATAATTGTAAATGTTAGTTGAGTAGTGAGATATAGAGAACTGGTGGAGGAACAGAAAGTAGAAGAAGTGAAACCAATAGAAGTAAAAAGAGTTGGAGAGTAAAAGATAAAAAAAATATTAGATAAATAAAAAATGTGAGAAGTAGTGAAATACTTAGTGTGATAGAGGAAGTTTATAGCAGAACATAATATGTGGAAAAAGAAGGAGGACTTACAAAATACAAAAGAAATGGTAGCAAAGAGGTTGAGTCAGGAGTTAGAAGACAAGAAAAATTAGATATAATAGAAGAGTGAGATTTTAGAAAGGGAAAGTTACTGGAAATGTATATAGCAGAAATATTATATAAGTGGAACAATGGAAAATTTGAAGAAGAGTATTCAAAAAAATTAGAGAAAAACTGGCAAAAATGGAAGTTAGTTTTTCTAAAGAAGAAATCTTGAAAGAGAGGCAATGTTAAAATTAAAGATAGTAAACTTTGTTTTTCTTATTATTCTTTCTTATTTCCTTTTCTTTATTTGGAACTTATTAGAGTTATAGTGTGATGTCACAAATGTCACATATTAGTCATACATATTACAATTATAGTCATATAATTATATAACATATAAAAGAATATACAAAGTTTTAGAAGAATGATGTTATACAGCATATTAATAGTATATTAATTTCATGTACTATGAATAGCCTTTAGGATAGGTTAATAGTAGTCTTGTACAGACCATTAGCTAGCATATATATAATAAACATCCTATACTAGAATGTTACAACTTAAACTTAAGTAATAGAGTTTAAGAGGAACTTTGTATTAGTTAACACAAGAGAACTTAGTAGAGTTCCTAGTATAAATGAGTCTACTTTATATACCTCTAGTACATAGTCTGTATGCACTTTACATTTAGCCTAGTTTAAATATTATATTTAAGAGTTATCTTATTATAAGATATATGATATCATGAGATATGTATACCTAACTTGTGACAGTTGTGACAGTCACACATGACATTCCATTGTCCTCTTTTACTAAATCCAAAATAAACAAAAAAGAGAAAGAAAGAAAGAAAACCAAAAAAAAAATAAGAGAAACTTAAATAATAGAAGAAAAGTAGAAAAGGAACAAGTTCACTGTCCTTGAATCTAACATTATCTCCCTCTTCAAGGTTTCTCCTCCAGAGAAACAGACTTTTACCTTCACCAATTTCTTTCCAACTTTCTTAGATATACTTTTTATTATCCCATTTATACAATATTTTTGTTGTGTACTTTCTTAGTAACTTCCCTTATTTGAAGTTCTGTTCTTCTGCTACTTCCAACTTCTCTTGTCTTTTATCATGGTATACTTGAACTCTGATATTTTATTTTCCTTTTATCTATTTTTCTTAATTTGATTTTTCTTTTTTTTCTTTTAATTTTAATTTTAATTTTGGATAATGAAGAGGCATATTACCATAATCACATGATGTATCACATGATGTAATGTCATAAAGTCTAGAATGTAGTAGAAAAAACTGGAACAATAACATTAAAGACATAGTTATAGTATATTTACTTTGTAATAATAGTATGATAGACTTATAGACAACACATGTAGTTTAGGGTAGGACTTGTGCTAGTAGTATATATAGTGTAGGAATACATTAGGAACTCCTTGTTGAGTTCTTTTGTGATTTCCATAAAATACTTTATTTTTAAGTTTACTTTAGTGGTTTATTGGTTATCTTGACTAGTAGTTGTTACAACATCTCATAACTTCTATACTCATTCTTCCTTGGTATTTCCTAAGTCTTTATCCCTTTCCCATATATCATGCTTTGCTGTAAATTCCTTCTAGTATACCAAGTACTTTGTTACTTCTCTTATCTTTTACTGTACTTTACTACTTGACTCATATTTACTACTAGGTGAATTCTCATTATAGTTGGTACATTATAGTTGGTAGTTTTAGTTTAACTGTATTAATAGATACTACCTCTTCAAGAATATATAAACCTACATATTAGTTCACTAATTCTTTTGCTAGTTGCTTGTTAAATACTAAGTCTTTCATACTTAATATAAACTTGTCCTCTTTCTTTCCTACTTCCATCTTTTTGTCAAAGTTGAAGATGGTAGACTTTATTTATTTTCATTTCATTTCATCTTTTCATTTTCATTTATATTTTTCTTATTTGAGACTTAGGGTTAGAGGTTAGTATAATGTTACATGTAACTATAACAACTGTCACAAATCACAGTCATAAGTTATAGTTACAAAATCACATGATATATGGAAGAATATAGAAGATTTTAAGAGAAGATGTCATATTACATGTTAATAGCATATAATACACATGGTCTTTGAGATAAGCTAGAATTCATATAGCACAGACTATTAGTCTAGTATATATAAGATAGATACATTGTATTAGGAACTCTATTAAGTTCTCTTGTATTAACCCTAATACAGGGTTTTTTTCTTGACTTAACACTTTGAGTCTTAAATTGTAACATTAGAACTCAATACTTCTTCTTGAGATTATCCAACTTAGAGCCTTCTTTATTCTTTTTCTCTGACTCTCTTACTACTCTTTATTAGAAGCAATATTGCTCTTAGGTCAAGAAGAATAGCTGAATCCTAGGCTTAAGAAGTATACTAGCTAGGTAGAAGAAGCCTAGTTATTTATATTACATTAAAGCCCACTGATGCTTTGTGGATGTATTAATATATCTTGTATAGACATGGTAGTTAGTTTTTTTATAGTAAAAGTTTTGTGCTATAGTGTTTTCTTGTGACTTTTTCACATAGGAGAATAACAGTAATCCTTCAGATGCTATCTAGTATAGAGTGTTTTTCTTAAAACAAAATTATTTACACTTTGAGTAGAGTAGTAGTTAGTAATATAAGTAGTTAGTAGACAGTGTGAGATGAAACTTGAAGAGGGCCTACTAACACTTACTAAGATTGAGTTCCAATTACAAGTCAGAGAGGGAAACTAGCACTGGTTCCACTCTATTTCTTTATATATTCTGGCTTTCTACACTACTACCACTCTTATCATTATCTTTACTAATTGATTCTCCTCCATCTATGACAATGAGTCAACATGGCTTAATAAACTACAAATAAATCATTAGACAGCAGCAGGAGTAGTTGGTAGTAATGTAGGCACAAATCCAGGCGTTGTTGGTAGGAGGAGTAGAAGCAGCAGCAGCAGCAGCAGAGGTTTCTTAATCCAATACTGGGTCAAATGTAAAAGTAGCTAAGCTACAAATATATGATAGGACTGTAAGCAAAGTGTTAGATTTTTTGATAAAATATAAGTTGTATATAAAGATAAAGATAAGGAATATGTTGGTAGAAGAGCAGGTGTAGTGGGTGTTGTCATACATGCAGAGAGAATCAGCAGACATATGGAAAGAGAATATAATAGTGAATTTAGAGAGTGGAAACTTACTGTTCACAATAATGGAAAAATTTCTTACAGATTTAAAGTAAGAATTTGGTAGAGGAGATGACAAGACAATAAAGGTAGCAGAGCTGAAAAAGATAGAGCAAGAAAGTAAAATAATGAGAGATTTTGTGCAGAAGTTCAGGAGAACAGCAACAGGAAGTAAGTATGAAAAGAGGCTATTGATAGAAGAGTTCAAGAGAGGGATGAATAGAATAATCAGGCAAAAACTAATGGAATTGGAATATCTTTCAGGAGTATTGAACAGTGGTATAAGCAAGTGACAAATTTAGATAGGCATTAGAGGGAAAATAGAAAAGAAAAAGAAAGATTAAGGAGGAAAAAGATTAGAAATCTAGTCCCAAGGACAAATGCACCAGCAAATACTAAGGAGGTATGGCAGTAATAACTGCCACAGCCTCAAATTTGGCCAAGAAGGTAAGATATTCAGCAGATGCTAGCAGGGCCTACTCCAATGAAAGAAGTAGAGAGAACAAATGTGACCTCAGTATACTTAGAACAGTAGGCAGGGTTTGCACCTAAGTAAAACTCATATGCTATGGACATCAATAGGGAAAGAAACTGTTATAGCTGTGGGAATTTGTATATTTAGCAAGGAATTGTAAAAACTGGGAAATTGTAGGGAGAAGAAAAAGAATAGAATATGAGAATAATAGGAACAATTTAAATGGAGAAGAGAGTCTGGTAGTCCTTAATTAGGCTCTAGTAGTAATAGGTTTGCAATACTTAGTAGAGTAATGAATAATACATTCTGCTGTAACCTAGACAATAGAGATATGTCAAGAGAAGTTTAGTAAAGATTGGGCTGGAAAGAATTGATACTCAGAAAGAGGTGATAGTGGAAGCATTATTGAACAGTAGGGCAATAGGATTGGTCATGAGTTTGAAGTTTGCCGGGAAGTAGGAGTTTAAATTGAAAAAAATTGAAAAACTAATATATGTGAGAAATATGAATGGCTCCTTCAACAAGAAGGGATCTATTAAACATATAGTAGAGGTGAATTTTTATTACCAAGAAAATAGGAAGAGAATGGAGATCAATGTAATTGGTGGTCAGAAGTAGAGTATGATTTTGGGTATGCTATGGCTAACTTGTTACAACTCTGAAATTGACTGGATAACAGGAGAAGTGAAGATGATGAGGTGTCTGGAGAAGTGTGGAAAGCAGTTGAGACTGAAGTAGGGGAAATAAGGATGGCAAAAGCAAAAAGAGGAAAAAGTGAGAGGAATGAGAGTAGAAGAAAGAAGGAAAAAAACCAAAAAAAGAAAGGACAATAGAGATAAAGAAGACAGCATAAGAATGGGAGATTTGAGATGAGGAGAAGAAAGTAATGAAGTCCAAGAAAAGGCCAAAAAATTAGTTTCTCAAAGGTTTTACAAGTAGATCCATATCTTTGGAAAGAAAGCAAGTGAGAGGATGCTAACAAAGAAGATGTAGGATTATGCAATTGAAATAAAGGAAGGATTTGTACTGAGGAAAGGTATATCAGACCCTCAAAATTGCCTTAAATAGCATCTGTGTTTTTTATAGGAAAGAAGAACAGTAAGAAGAGAATGGTGTAAGACTACAGATATTTAAATGAATAGACAATTAAGAATAATTATTCCTTATCCTTAATCTCAGATATTATAGAAAATATAGGTACAAAGAAGGTATTTACTAAGTTAGATTTATAATGGAGATATAATAATGTATAGATAAAGTAGAGAGATAAGTAGAAAGTAGTGTTCATGACTCTAGAAGATTTGTTTGAACCCACAGTTATATTCTTTGGACTAACTAACTCTTCAGCAACATTCCAAATAATAATGAACAAGATCCTATGAAACTTGATCAACACTGGAGAAGTAGCAAGCTTTATTGATGATGTAATTGTAGAAACAAAGAAAGAGGAAGAATATAACAAGATAGTAGAAGAAGTAGTGAAAAGACTGGCAGAAAATGATTTGTATGTAAAACTAGAGAAGTGTAAATGGAAGAAGAGAAAAGTAGGGTTTCTGGGAGTGGTGATTGGACCTGAGGGAATTAAGATGAAAGAAGAGAAGATAAAAGGAGTATTGAATTAGCTGACTCCTCAAGGAGTCAAGGACATACAGAAGTTCTTAAGACTAGTGAGCTACTATCAGCAGTTCATAAGAAACTTTGCATTTATAGTGAGACTATTACATGACCTAGTGAAGAAGAATCAAAAGTAGGATTGGGCAGAGAAGCAAGAAAGAGTATTGAAGGAGTTAAAGGAAAGGTTTACAAAAGAACTAGTGTTAGCAGTACCAGATTTAGACAAAAAATGAGGATGAAAGTTGATGTATTTGACTATGTATTGTGGTGACTACTAGTCTAAGAATGACCAATAGACCACTAAGTAAACCCACTCAGTAAACTTAAGAAGGTAGTATTTTATAAAGATTACAAGAAAACTTAACAAGGAGTCTCTGATGGATTGCTATCCTATTTTTATAATAAATACATGGTTTGTGCTAATAATAAATATGCCTACTCTAATGTATATATGTTATCCATGAGTCTATCACATCATTCCCACAAGATAAATATGTTCTCTGATATCATTGTTCTAGATCCTTCTACTATATTCCAGACTTATGAATTTATATCATGTGACACCTTATGTGACCATAGTCATATGCCTCTTTATCATCCAATAAAAATAAAAACAAAAACAAAACAAAACAAAATTGAAAATCAAATCAAATCAAAGAAAATAAAATATTAGAGTTCAAGCATACCATGATATTATGTAATAGAAAGGGTATTATCTATGAAATGTGAAGATAGGAAATGGAAACCTATAGCTTATTTCTCAATAAAACAGAGAGAAACTATGAGATTCATGACAAGGAGATGTTGGCCATAATAAGGGGATTGGAAAACTGGAGGCATCTATTAGAAGATCCAAAATTCAAGTTCAAGGTTTTAGACCACAAGAACCTAAAATACTTTATGAAAGCACAGAAGTTAAACAAAAGATAAGCCTGATAGGCATTATATTTGTCAAGATTTCACTTTAAAACATGTACCAGAAACAATGGAAAAAGCAGATAGACTTAGTAAGAGACTGGACTAGTAAATAAGTATAGAAAAATACAATGAAAATGAAAAATCAATTAAAGAAAAATTAATTTATAATTTAGCAGAATTAGTAATAAAAGAATCTGAAGTAAATATATTAGAAAAAATAAAAATTGCTAGAGAGAAAGACAAGAAAGTAGTTAGAGTAGTAGAAGGAATAAAGAAGACAGAAGTAAAAGTATTGTAAGAGGATTAATGATAAGTAGAGGGAGATTTAGTATTGAAGAAGAGGAAGGTATATGTGCCAAAAAATAAGGAATTGTGAGTGGAGATAATCTAGTTATATCATAATATGCTGGCAGCAGAACATAAAGGAAGATAGAAGATGACAAAGTTGGTGGTAAGGAATTACTAGTGGCTAGAAGTAACAAAAGATGTAGGAAAATATGTGGATAGATGTAATATGTGTCAGAGGATGAAGAATCAGACAGAAGCACTAGCAGAAAAGTTGATGGTAAATAAAGTACTAGAGAAACCATGAATATATTGAATAGCAGACTTTATCATGAAGTTACTGTTAGTAGCTAAAAAGAATGAAATCTGAGTAGTTTGTGATAGGTTGTTAAAAATGGCTCACTTGGTGGCAACTACAAAAGAAACATTGTATTATGACAACTACTAATCAAAATAATCAATAGTGTACTAGAGTAATCTTAAGTCACAAGAATCTTATGAAGATTACAAGAAAACTTGACAAAGAGTCTCCAATGTATTCCTACACTATATATACTACTATTACAAGCCTTACCCTAAACTACATATATTGCTTATAAGTTCACTATACTATTACTACAAGGTAAACATACTGTAGCTATACTCTTAATGTTATTATTCTAGTTTCTTCTATTATGTTCTAGACTTATGATATCATATCATGTGACATATCATGTGACCATATTCATGTACCTCTTCATCATTCAAGAAATAAAGGAAAAATAAAATAAAAAAAGAAATCAAATTAAAGAAAATAAATATATAGAAAACAAAGTTGTTGTTATAACTTAAGTTCTTGAGTAAAGATAAAAGACAACTTTTGTATTAAGTAATACAAAAGAATTCCAAGTACAAAATAATTTATTTTATATACTACAGACTGTAGTCTGTATACATACTATAACTAACCTACCCTAAAGTATATGTCCTTTTTATAAGGCCAACATATTGTTGCTATACCGTATAATATTATCTATTCTAGAACCTTTTATATTCTTCTTTATGTTATCTAATCATGTAACTATAACTGTGATATATGTGACTACTATATGACATGTGTCATGTCTATGTCACACAATTGTGACATGTGTGACCATCACCTCTGATGTCACATCACATATTTTATCTAAATCTAAAATAAAATAAAATAAAGAAAAATAGAAAAAGAAAGTAAAAAAAAAAAAACCAAGTTTATTATTTTACAATTCTAACAGTTGTCAATATCATTCCATTCATAAACAGATAGTCAGACTAAATGAATGAACTAAGAACTAAAATAATATTTATAGTTATTTATAAATTATAGGCAAAAGAATTAGTCAGAGTGGTTAGCAACAGTAGATTTTTCAGTAAACAACAAGATATATTTAGCAACCAAAGTGTTTCTGTTTATGGTAAATTATGAGATAGAGTTAGAAATAGAAGCTAATATTAAAAGAAAAGAAAAAGTGGAAAATATAACAGAGTTAACAGAAAGAATGAAGAAAGAATAAGATAAATCTGGGATAGCATTAAAGAAAGTATAGAAAGAGATGAAGAGATAAGCAGATAAAGGGAGGAGAAAAGTTAAAGAATGAAAAAAAGAAGATAAAATTATGTTGAGCATAAAAGACTTAGTATTTAGGAAGTAACTGGTAAAGAAATTAGTGGATTAATATATGTTGGTCTATATATCATCAAGGAGATAGTATTTACCAATGCAGTCAAATTATAACTGCTTATCAAGTTGTGAACATTAGTCAAGTAGTAAGATATGAAGAGCAAGTAGAGGAATAGAAAGTGAAGAAAGTAAATCTGGTAGAGGTAGATAGCATCAAAGAGTGGAAATCTTATTTAGAGATTCTGACAAGTAAGCCATTGATCTCCATCACTCATCATTGTACTACATCAATAAAACTTCTTTCATTACATAGTTCAATGCATCAACTTCCATTTTCATTTTTTTTGTTGAAGTTTGGTACTGCTAATACTAGCTCTCTAGTCCCTTTTTCAACTTTCTAAATATATTTTCTTGTTTTTCCACCCAATTTCACTTCTGGTCCTTTTTCACTGAATCATATAATGGTTTGGTTATAGATACAAAATATTTGATGAACTGTTGATAGTAATTAGCTAGTTTTAAAAACTTCTATATGTTCTTAACTTCCCAAGAAGTTAACCAATTTAATATTCCCTTTATCTTCACCTTTACCATCTTGATCTCATTGAATTCTATCACTACTTCTAAGAATTCTACCTCTCTTATTTTTCACTTATACTTCTCCAGTTTTATATATAAGTTATTTTCTACCAACCTTTTCACTTTTTCTATTATCTTGTCATATACTTCTTCCTCTATTTTCATAATTACATTGTCAATAAAACTTGCTACTTTCTTAGTATTAATCAAGTTCTATAGGATCTTGTTCATTATTGTTTGAAATATTGCTGGAAAGTCAGTAAGCCCAAAGAACATTACTGTGGATTTAAAGGATCTCTCTAGAGTCATAAACACTATCTTCTACTTATCTTCTTTCTTTATTCCTACATTATTATAGTCCTATTGTAAATCTAGTTTGGTAGATACTTTCTTTGTACTGGTATTTTCTATAATGTCTGAAATCAAAGGTAAAGGATAGTTATTCTTAATTGTCTATTTATTCATGTATCTATAGTTCTGTACTATATATTTCCTACTGTCCTACTTTTCTTTTAAAGAATACCAGTACCATTTGAGGCAACTTTGAAGATTGTCATAGACTAACTTCTGAGACATCTGAGATATATACTTTCTGACTTCTAGTTAGGACTCTAATTATATCTAGATGTACTTCCATATCTATACTTGTTTGTACATGGATCAGCCCCTTGTGTTTTATCTCTTAGTAACTCATTATCTAGACTTCCAGTTGTTTTATATTTTAGAAGCCATTTCTATAATGTCTCCTTAGTTATTTTTTATACTACTATGACTATAGACTTAGTATTTAAGACCAAGTAGATACTCTATAGTATTTAGTCTGGAAATTGACTAAAATTTGACTAAAAACCTATTCAAAATTTTCTAACACCTTCTCTTACTTTTCTTTAATACCTCAACATTACAACAGACAGTGGGCACAATACATAAGTTAAGGTCAAGATCATTATCCAAGATTATATCATCAATCTGTGAATAAGCTTGATTCATAACTCAGATATCTTGTCCAATCTTATAGATAACCATATCTGTTTTCAGATAAGTTTCTATAATTTATCCAACTCTCTTTCAACATGACTAATCATGAATATCTGCTCAAAGCAAGTTCCACCCATTCTGATAGCACTTTGACAAGATTCTAATATACAAACTTGTATATCTTCCTTCTCTTCTCTCTTGACAATAAATATACCTTTTTCTTCCTGAGTACAAATTTTTTCTTTACATCTATCACATGATTCCATATTTTTCTTGTTAGCATTCTCTCACTTGCTTTCTTTCTAAAAACATGGATTCTCTAATGGAACTTTGAAGAAACTAATTTCTTGGCTTCTTCCTCTGACTTTTGTATCTCTTATTCTTCTTCCCAGATCTCTTATCCCTCTATTACATTTTTTACCTTCATGGTTCTTCTCTTTTTTTGTTCTTCCTTTATCCTTTCCTTCTTCTCTTGCTTTCTACCCTTTTTCTCTTCTTTTTTGTTTTTGCTACCTCAATTTTCCTTGATTCAGTCTCCACTGCTTTTCATATTCTTCAGGACATCTCATTATCTTTATCTCCTCTGTCTTCTAGTTGATCTCAGAATTGTGGCAAGTAAGCCATAGTATTCCTAAGATTATATTTCACTTCTACCCTCCTATCACATCAATATCTGTTCTCTCTTTATATCCTTTGTAAAATATGTTTATTTCCACTGTATGTTCTATTGGTTCTTTCTTGTTGAATATACTATTTGCATTTCTCATATATATTGGTCTTTTAATTTTATTCAACTTAAACTGTTTTCTTGTAAACTCAGAACTCATAACTAGGCTTGTTGTTCCACTATCCAACAATGCCTCTGATGTTATTCATTTTTATGTATTGATCTTCTCAAGTTCAATTTTCACTGTTACTTCTCTTAGAGTATCCTTATTCAAGTTGCATCTAGATGTATTATTTACTACTCTACTACTGTGTATTACAAACTTGTTGTAGTTAGAACTTAGCTGAAGACTACTAGGTTCTTCTTTTCTTTTAAATTGTCCATGTTACAATTGACTCTGCATTCCATTCTTCTCTATTGTGCTACAGATCTCTAATTTCTACAGTGTTTTACAATATGTCCAAATCCTCTGCAGTTATAATAGTTTCTCTCTCAATTCATCTTCATGACATATAAATCATGCCTTGGTACAAACACTGCTTGTTGCTATTGCATATTTGCCATTATGGCATTCATTCTCTCCACTTCTTCTATTAGAGCAGGCTCTGTTAGCATCTACTGAAACCACTATCTCCTTGGCCAAACTTGGGGCTGTAGCAATTATTGTTATTCTGTCCCTCTAGCATTTACTAGTATATTTGACCTTGGTGCCTAAGCCTCTCTCTTTGGCCTCTTAATCTCTTCTCTTTCCACCTACTCTTCTTTTAGTACCTATTCAAATTAATTGCTTATTCAAACTATTTTTTAATATCTCTAAAAGGTCATTCTGCTTCTATTAGCTTATGTCTAATACTACTATTGATTTCTCTTTTAAATTCTTCTACTAATACTTGACTTTCATACTTACTTTCTCTGGCTACTTATTTGAATATCCAGATAAGTTTGTTCATAGTCTAAAAATCTTGTTTCAGCTGCTTAAGCTCCATCACCTTTGTTAACTTGTTGACTTTCCTCTCAAATTCTCTTTTCAATGCTACCAACAACTCCCTTACTAATACAAACTTCC
>JAJOHK020001626.1:0-12523 GCA_022457215.2 Leucocoprinus gongylophorus | reverse complement strand
CACAACACAGTAAACAGTGAACAAATATAAATAACTAGGAGTCAAAAATATATTTATAGGAAATTATACATGTGACAGATGATTACTAGTTAAGTCATCTAATAGGTTAGCTATACTTGTACTACATATTATAAAATCTTATAGACTAGTGTTTGGAGGTATTGGAAGTGATCTTATTGTTATGTTAGAAATTCAAATGAGAGTGACTGCAGCTAGAGTGAACACAACTCAGTCTTTGTCATACAAAACTTAATACACTTGTATGTATCTAAAGTAAATACAACTAGATCTAAGTGAGACAAAAAATAGAATGTGTAAGAGTATTTTTATACTCACTTTAGTCTTTATAGCACAAAACTGAGGTAAGACTGCATGGTATGAGAGTAAAAAATAGTCTAATCTTAGATAAAAAAGGAAAAGTTTGAAAAAATATGATATTAAAATAATAGAGGACATAAAGTGTGACATATGCAAAATAAATAAATGTTAGATATGTTTCATACTAAAGAGTGTTATGATATAGTAAAGTGTGGACAAAGTTTGATAAAATATAAATTGAATAGTAGTATATTATTAGTCTACAATAAGAAAAGGCACATGACTTGGAAGTCACATGACATTACATCATAGGGCCTAAAAGAGTCTATGGGCTAAAAGAGTTTGAATGATGACATCAAGGAGCATGTTAACCACATTGCTACCTCATAGTGTACATATGGTGTACTCATGGATAACACATGGACTTGAGAGGAGATTGCACAGTAGAAGCATAGTCATAGCATAGACCATAAGAACTTCATATAAATAGTTGGTAGAATATGATTGTAGTTTTTTATTGAGTTCTCTTGTAAATTATACAACTTGTGTTTCCCACTAGATATCCTACTAAGAAATTTACTTGTTAGTACTGCTATTGAACACTAGTCTAGTGGTTGCCACAACAGAGGGCTGTTATAAACTTAAGACCTTAAGATTAGTCAAAAGAAAGAACCTTATATAAGATTTACATAAGAGAACTCAATAGAGAACTCCATACAAATAGTCTACCTTATATACTAAATCTATCTAGTCTGTGCTAGCTACTTCTGTCCTACTCTAAACAGCCATATATTAGCCTTAAGGTCAACATATGTTGTATTTATTGTATGACACCATTCTTCCATATGTCTCATGACCTGTGATTATGTTGTCTGATGTGACTGATATATGACAACACAATCTCACCACTTTAACCCTAACTTTACATATTAAAAATAGACAAATGAAAATAAATCAAAAGAGAACTGGAAATAAAAATAAAAATAAAAGTAAAAGTGAAAATAAGTAAAGTCCACCTCTTTCACTCTTGACAAGGGTGAAAGTTTACAGTGTTTGCTCAGAGTTTGTATCAAGTATAGAAACACATACAAAGAGTATAGTATTATAGACTTCTAAGAATGATCTTGGTTTCAGCTTATATATTATACTATTTGTCTTTTGCAGAATTGCAACTTCAGAAGATAATTGGAATCCAAGTGGAGTTGTTAGAAATCTTCTGAGTAGACTTAGTGGTTTTCTATTTTTCTAGTCTTTTATAATTTCTCTTCTTTTTTATAGTTTAGTTTTCTTATTTCCTTTTTAGAACTTAGCTAAGGAGTATAATAATATGTTATAATTTGAAGAAAATGCAAGGAAAAGCAGTTATATAGATCATTAGAGCTTTTTGTATATTACTCTTATGGGGAATTAAGGCTATTGCTAGTCTCATTCCCATATATCTTCTTTTTGAAAAAATCAGTGGAAGACAACAATTGATAACAACATCCTTACCAACAAATAACACTCTCAATTCCCTCCTGGACAATCATCTTTCAAATAAAAAAAAACCCTATTGATTATTCTTAGAAAACTTGACTTTCAAACAGTAATAAAAACTCAAAAGTTCTATTGTAGACTCTAACAACTATCTTAATAGTCTTTTCTTTTTCTTTTAACTATTTTCATAAAGAACTTTTGGCTGGCTTTCAATTAGTAGACAATTATCCTAATTGTTTCTCTTTTTACATAGTAAACTACAAAGAAAAAGATATCAAGAATGCTTATATCCATAATTTTAACAAGATCTTTGAAGACTCTTTATTGGATCCTATAATAGTCTTTGTCATTTCCAATGCTAGTATCAAGAATAATGTTGCCACTTCAATATTGCATATTTGCTCTGGTCATAGCATTATAGTTAGAACTATCTATTAAACTATTTAATGTCACTTCTACTGAGATAAAATTGCTTGTTATCAGATGTAGCATTAATTAAGTAGTTCAAGTATTTAATGTAACTCACATCATCATTATCACTAATGCTATTTACTTAGCAAGATATATCTTTGACTCATCATTCCATCCATACCAACTATAGTCTATTGCTATTTTACAAGATTTTAAGATTTTCTTTAATAAGGGTCCTAACAATTCTATTACCTTTTGGGAGTGTTCCAGCAGTGCCAAATGGAAACATCACTCAAATTTTGACAAAGAGACTAAACAATTCAATTGCACTCTGAATTTCCCATGTAAATCATCATAGGACTTGTATAAAAAAGAAGAATGTGATTTGATTATTAAAAAATGGCAAATATGCTTTCAAGCATCAGACTATAAGGCAAATCACTTCCTTAATCTACTTAATAATGATTATTTTCCTATCAAACCTACCTATATAAAAGATAGTACTTAGCTTAAACTCCTTGGTTACTCAAACTCTTTATATGTATGAATAACTAGAGCTATTACCAATTATGCCCCTATAAGCAAGTATTGACCAAGGTTTTTCCTTAAAGAAAACTTCAATTATCTGTATGGGATATATCCAATTGAATCAAGATGTCACATTATTTATGAGTGTAAAAGGTACAACAATTATTAGAATCCTAACAGGAAGTCTTTGAACTATTTTGTTGTATTCCTTGAATTTAATCCAGATGCCATTTTCTTTCATGAAAATATCACTGTTATTTTCTTATGTAGTTTAAGTTAGTGTTGCCTATATTTTTATTTCATTTTTCTATATAAGTAGTTACATTGGAACTACCATAGTCTACTATTATATTTTATATAATAAATTGTTGATTTAAAAAAAGATGATATGTTATATATAATGGTCAAAAATGTCACAAGGCATTACATAAGTGTGACATGTGCTGCATAGGTATCATAGTCACAGTCACAAAGTTATATGACTTAGCAAAACATTATAGAAATTACTAGAAGAACTAGTTATAGCTTTAGAATAGATTAGAGATGTATAAACTAACTTCTAGAGGTATATCTTAATGCTTAGGCCTAAGTTATAATAGGAGTAAGTACTAATAAGAGGTATGTTGCCATAAAATACTAGAGTTGAATATTAAATAATATTTATAGTATTTATATTCAATTATCAAACTAAAGAATATAGTATATTTACTAGTCCTTGTTTACAAGTAAAAGTAAAGGAGTACTCAGAAGTTCTAGAATATAGCCCTAAACAGAGGTTTTAATAATAAGATACTGACAGAAGTTGAGATAGGAGAACTTTACTATAAAAGGCCAAGTTGGAAAGAAGTAAACTATGCTATAAAAGACTAAGTACTTACCAGGTTTGGACAGAGTATAATATTGCCACAGAGAACAAGTTAAGGAATAACACTACTATAAAAAATAGGCTATTATTAGATGTATAAGATAGATAATACTGCTATAGAAAATAGGATATTTTCAGAGTTTGGAATTAGCATATGATAGTATTCTCTTCTTAGAACTGAGTCTTCAAAGTTCTACTTAAGTCAATATAAAAGAAGAAGAAAATTTTTTACTTTTTTTTTCTTACTATCATGTCCTAATGCAACTTCCTCTTCATTTATAACCTGGATGTAGATATCTTTAAGCAACAAAAAGAATACATACAGTAATAGCATGTTGAGAAGCAGAAGCTTCTTGCTCATCTGAAAGAAATAGCAAAAGAGTAACAAACTAAGAAGACTATACTAGTAGCAGAGATCAGAGTTAGAGAGGTGACTGCATAGGAGTAGTATAAGGAGAAGGAAGAAAAGCAATAGTATTTGAAAAAGCTTAAAAGACTCTGGCAGGAGGTGTTGACATGAAAGTTTGATATGATGGAAAGTATTGAGATCTTTCTACTAGTAGGCATAAAATGTAACGAGGTAGTAGAAATTTTCTTTGAAAATAAAGCTAATCCATGACTATTAAAGAGGAAAATAAATGAAGAAGAGTCATGAGAAGAAGCCAGTGAAGATAGGGGTAAAAACCCTTGCAAAAGATGTATACATGCTAAATATAAGTGCTTGGTACATTATAACAGGTAAGTAATAAAATTTTTATTTATTTTTACTAATTTTACTACTTTTTCTATAGCAGACCTCTAGTCTATATAGAGTACATTGTTATCAAATAGCAGTATATATCCATTCAAAAAATACTACTAAATCCAGAAAGATGAACTTTATATACAGTAAGATTTTGAGTGCTATATAAAAAGCACTCAGGATGTTTGTCAAGGAATATCATAGAATTAGCAAGTACCTTTGGAACTTAGTTGATGAACAAGATAAAAATATTGCTGAGCTAGTAAAGATCTAAACTGTAGTCAATATAAGATAAAGACTGGTAAAGTTTATTAGAGAGAAAGAGAATAAGGAAGTTGAAAAGAGTGATGGGGAAGAGTCTGCTAAAGAAAAATATTTTCTCCTATCTCCTACTGGAATATTAGTTTTTGTATGAATATTACTATAATAAATAAAAATTCAAAAACTGAAAAACAGAAGAAAAATCTCATAGAAAGTGTGTAGAGACTAGGATTAGACAGAAAAACAGAGATAGAAAGACAAAGGAAAAATCCTGTGAAAAGTGTATAAAGGCTGAGATTTGAATTATAATAGTGTAATCAAGACAAATGAAGAGAACTGGACTTAGTATTATAAGTGGTGTAGAAATCAGTAACCAAGTCTATAATGTGAGTGAGTTTAGTAGCAAAAAGCTACTCATATTTGTCTTTAGTGTCTTTATAAACTATCCAAATGATCTTGTAGAGAAACTAACAAGCTTATTAGCAGTCAATTTTGGAGTTTACTATCTACAAGATTTCATACTTAGGTTTTCTATTAATAATGACTAGTACCAGGATAGATTGAGTTCTCTTAGGGAAAATGTTGGAAGTAACTGGTTTGAACATTAAAATATGAAAGACTGAATATATAGAGTATATAAACTCTAGGAGTTAGAAGATAAATAACAAAGTACTAGGCTAAAAGATAATTTTGTAGAGTTTGAGATACTTTTTTCTTAGAGAATTAGATAGTTCTGGAGAATTGAATCTTAACAAAGACTTTTATACCTTTTTGAAATTAGATGTGAGAGAATGTCATACATCAGTGAACTTCTGATAATACTGTTGGGCTACAATGATTTCAACCTTAAGTATACTTTGTAAATTATCAAGATTAATAGTAAAGTTACAGACTTAGAAGAAAGCAATATCACATTCAGGATGTATTAAAATGCTCAGATAGTAGTCTTTATTAGCAAAGAATGGAGAGATACTAGTAGTAGCATTAGAAGCATTATTGTAAAGAGAACTTTATAAGCAGTAGGAGTTTGGACCAGTTATCATATATAAAGGTATTGCTCCAGAATTTGATCCATATATTTGATTTGTTTACCATTTTTAGGGTGATAATCTGAAGTGAAGTTATATATCCAGAGTGGTATTTCATGAATAGAAAAAGTTGAATACAAACTCCAAGCCTCAGTTGGAAGTAATATGGAATAGAATGCTATGCTTGGAAAATATATGGAGAACAAACAAACATGCTAGATCTGTAGAGAAGATTGTGTCATGGAAAGAGATGAAAATTACTTGCTTGGTAAACCAGTCAATAATGACTAAGATGATATTAAACCTAGAAGATGATGGGAGTTTCTTGACAAAATCCATAGAAATGGAGCATTGCATGAAAGATCCATAGAGCTTGTGAAACTATGATTTGGATTGCATACAAGTAATATAGGACTTGCAGAATTGCTATACTTTTATACAGAGGCTTGGCCAGAGATATTCACAGCAAACTAATTCCAGTATTTTTTTCTGATTAAAATGGACAGCTAAAGTGTAATCATGATTGTACTAGAGTATGTGTGTATAGAAATTGCCAGAAGGTGGTATATGTTAGAGCAACTAAGAGTAAAAACATGGAAATGATGCTTTAAGCTCTAGAGAAACCTAAGTTTATTAACAAGTACTACTTATCACATGACTCACCTCAAGAGAAACCTAAGAGAATAGGATGAGGTTTTCTGGGGGCAATAGCTATTCTAAGTACTTTTACCAGTCTATAGTAATTAAATAAAACAGTACTGATATAAAGCTAGAATGATTGTATTAGGTAGTCAGAAATATTAATAGAAATATTGAGAACTATATTCAGAATTGGAAGGAACTTATTTGATAGTGACTAAGGATATGGTGGAACAAAGGCATAAACAGAAGTGGTTACTGGAGTTTGTAGAGAAGAACAATATGAATTATATGATGAACTTCATATTTTCTAAGCTCAAATATTAGAATTGACATTGGATTTGGTAGTTCTCTTATAGTATATAGATTTTGATATTAAGACAGAGAATACTAGCAGAGTTCATAGACTAATAGCCTTCTATAGGATTTTTTGTGTAATAGAGTCATTAAAAAGTATTATACAAATATCTCAGTAAAGAATGTTGTAATTAATGACTATAACTATATAGAGAGAAGAAAAGAGAGAAACTATTGTTCAGATGGAGATTATAATAGACTCTATTTATTTTATTTTATTTCCTTATTTTTATTTTATTTTAATATTTATTTTCTTATTTGAGACTTAGAGTTAGAATTAGTATAATAGTATATATGTTACAAACATGATGGAAGTGTGACATTGGTCACAAGATGGTCACACATGTGACATGATTGCATAATACAGAGAAAGTTGTAGAAAGTTCTAAAATAAATAATATCTTACAATATGATTATAGTATATTGGCTTTGTAGAAAGTGCTTGGACTTTAGAATAGGTTAGTTGTAGTATGTGCATAGACCACAGTCTATGGTATATAAAGTAGACAAGTTTATAATAAGAGCTCTATTAAGTTCTCTTGTATTAACTGTAATATAAGATTTTTTTCTTAACTTAACACTTTGAGTCTTAAACTATAATATTAGAACTCAATCTCCATTTTTAAGACTACTCAACATAGAGCCTTATCTATATCTTTTCTTACTTTTTCATCATTGTTAATTAAAAGCAACATTAGTTAAGAATTACTAGGCCATAAACATAAAGGGTATACTAGCTAAATAAGAGAAGCTTAGCTAAATATAATACACTAAAGCTCACTGGTATATTATAAATATATCAATATTTTGTGGATGTATTCTTTACTTTTATTTAAGTAGTAGCTTTATGCTGTTAACCTCTTTATTGTTAGTATATATAGAAGAGCAATAGTTGTTCTTGAAACATTGTCTAAAGTAGAATGATCTTCTCAGATTAAAATAATTCACAGTTTTTTTAAGATAGTAGTTAGTAGTTTAGATAGCTAGTAAATAGTGTGAGATAGAACTTGAAGAAGACTTACTTGTACTTATAAAGATAGATTTAAGATCTGAATACAAATTTGAGAGAGAAACTATAAGGAGACTACCAAATTTGACATTAACTCTAATATCTAAACTATTATGACTTAGATCCTTAAGTAAAGACAAAAAATAACTTTTGTATTGAGTAACATAAAAGAACTTGATAGAGTTCTAGATACAAATTAATTTACCTTATATACTACAGACCATGGCCTGTACAGACACTATGACTAACCTACTCTAAAGACCATATACTCTCTATAAGGCTAATATACTATTGCTATACTATATGATATCATTTGTTCCAAAATCTTTTATAATCTTCTTTGTATTATGTAGTTGTATGATATGTGACTGTGACATATGTGACAACACTGTGATTTGTGTGACAATCACATGTAATAGCATATTACACTTCTTTGTTTAAGTTTAAAATAATAAAAATAAAAATAAAACCTAAAATAAAATGAAAGAAAAAGAATAAAAGAGAAAGAAAATAAAATAAAGTCAAGTTCATTGCTTACAACTCTGATATCACCCCTCTTTTAAGATTTCTCCTCTGAAGAGACTAACTTCCATTTTTGCCAGCTTCTCTCCAACTTCCTTAAATACTCTTTGAATTTTCCATTATCTTACTCATATAACATCTTTGCTGTATATTTTTCTGGTAGTTCTCTCCTTTTATAATCTCTCTCCTCTGCTATATCTTGTCTCTCTTGCCTTCTTACTTTTGTATTTAGTCTCTTTTCAAATTCTGCTACTGCTTTCTTTATATTTTCTAAATCTTCTTTTTTCTCTTAGATATTATTCTCTGTTATAAACCTCTTTCAATATACCAGATACTTCATTATTCCTTGTACTTTCTTTTTATTCAGAATTTTTTCTACTTCCCATTTTTCTACTCTATCAACTTTCACTGGCTTTGGTTCTTCCACTTTTTGTTCTTTTACTGGTTCTTTATATCTTACTACTTTACTAATGTTTACTATCGGATGAATTCTTATAGAGGCTGGCAACTTTAACTTTACTGCATTCTTTGACACCAATTTTTCAATCACATATGGCTCCACATATCTTTTGGTCAACTTCCTCACTAGTCTCTTCTTAAATACTAAGTTCTTTATACTCAACATTACTTTATTGTCTTTTTTCCATTCTTTGACTTCTCTTCATCCTTTATCAGCTTGCTTCTCCATCTCTTCTTGTGCTCTCTATAATACTGCTCTCACTTCTTTCTGTACTTTCTTTATCCTTTCTACAAACTTTGTTGCCTTCTCCACTTTTCCTTTCCTCCTAATGTTTACTCCAATTCTTAACTCTCTATCATAATTTACTTTGAATGGTAATACTTTCATTGCTGAATAAACTTTGTTGTTCACTGCAAACTCCACTGTTGCCAGTCACTCTAGCTATTTTCTACAAAGAATCTCAAGTATTGTTCTAACTTTCAGTTCATCTATTCTGTTTGCTTATCTGTCTGTAGGTGGAATGCCATCAACAACTTTGTCTCTATTCCTAATATCTTATTTAACTCCTTTGTCAACTCCACTGCAAATTGTGAACCTCTATCCACTATAATACTTTCTGGTAATCCATGCAGTTTTCATACATTATCTCTGACTAAACCTTCTACTAATGTCTGTTTTGTGGTTGCCACAAAATGCACCATTTTTGACAACCTGTCATACATGACTAGAACTGTATCCTTCTCTGCTACTAATGGCAATTTAGTAATAAAGTCCACCATTAAGTGTATCTATAGTTTCTCTAATACTTCATTCACTATCAACTTTTCTGCTGGTGTCTCTGTCCTATTCTTCATACTTTGATATAAATTATATTCTTCTATATATTTTCCAACATCCTTTATTACTCCTAGCCACTAGCAATTTCTCATCACTAACTTTGTTGTTTTCCATCTATCTCTATGTCTAGCTACTAGTATATCATGGTATAACTGGATAACTTCTAACCTCAACTCCTCATCTTTCAGCACATACACCTTTTCTTCTTTCAATACTAACTCTCCCTCTATTTTCTACTCATCTTCTCTTAATGCCTTAATCCCTGCCTTTTTTATTTTTTCCACAACTTTTACAACTTCCTCATCTTTTCATTTTGCTCTTTTTATTAATTTCTGATTTTTGTTATCATTTTCTGCTTCTACTTTCAAGTCTGGCCTCCTACTCAGTCCATCTGCTTTCTCCATTCTTACTCCTGGCACATTTTTCAAAGTAAAATCAAATCTAGACAAATATAAAGCCTATCTGGCTAGTTTCCAATTCAACTTCTGCATCTTCATAAAATACTCCAAATTTTTGTAGTCTGTTCAGATCTCAAACTTGAACTTAGCATCTTCTAACAAATGCCTTCATGCTTCTAACTCTCTTGTCACTGCTAACAATTCTTTGTCATAAACTTCATAATTGTGCTTCATTTTATTTAATGATTTAGAAAGATAGACCACTTGTTACAACTCAAAAGCCTTAGTATTGACTTAAGAGAAGAACCTTGTATAGGGTAAACACAAGAGAACTTGATAGAGAACTCTATACAGAATTGTCTACCTTATATACTAATACCTAATGGTCTGTGTGAGCTATTTCTAGCCTACCCTAAACGACTATATGTATGCCTTAAGGTCAACATGTATATTACATATTATATGATGTCATCCTTTCAGAACCTTCTACATTCTTCCATGCATCATGTGACTTGTAACCGTGTCATCTGATGTAACCTGCTGTGTGACAGCATGATCTTGTCACTCTAACCATAACCCTAGTTCTAAAAATAAAATAAGGAAAATAAATTGAAAAGAAAATAGAAATGAGAGAGGAAAAATAAAAATGTTAAGTCTACTTCTTTTGTTCTTGACACCACTGGTCTCCACTTTCCATCTTCATGCTCCATAGATAATACTTCATTTATTATATTTGTCAGGTATAAAATATGTTTGGAAGAAGAAACTATTTGTAGAAAAATTTGCAGAAGACATTGAAAGAGCATGGAAACATTATTAGATGTATATGGATGTGATTCTGGAGTGGCCTTGACTTCAACAGATGAGCTGCACCTCTGTTTGTTACAACAGTCATATTTTAAAAAGAAGTTGTGGTAGAAAGAGAATTATTTTGGAAGTTAAACTTCTGAGCATGAGCACTCAGAACAGTGCACAACACTAAGTGATTGTCAAGCTTAGGAACTATGGAGTAATTACATATCTTAAATATTAGTACTAAGACTATCTAAAAATTGAAGGAGATAGATAACTACTCTGGATATACTAAAGTCCTTGAAAATAAAGTCCAGAGTTTCATGGAAATTATAAGGAGTCATGTGATCAGTATTGGAGTGATTTGACATGGAATGGAACCAGATTGGTCTGTACTAGAAGTAGTATATAAACTGGAAGAAAGATATATACTTTTACGGGCAAAGTGGAGCTTATGTAATCATTATCTGTGATGGAGTCAGATGTATCAGATATACTTAGATGGTATATAACAGTATTACCCTTTCAGAGCCTTAAAAACTTGGCCCTTATAAGAAGTACTCTAAAAGAGATAGGAAGAGAAAGGCAGAATGATTCAAAAACTGCATGGATAATACAAGGTGGGTGGACAGGGAGTATAGGGGAGTGTATAAATAGTACAATTTAGATATGTGGATAGCATAGGAAGTATCACAAAAGAAAAGAAAAGAAGATTAAAGTTGAAGTGAACAGTCTGTCAGATAGACTAAAGTGGATGGGAGCAGTATTACTTGCTTAGAGATGAATCTGAGAGCCCTAAGAAAGAGTCTGGAAGGTGGGCACAGATGTCCCAGATGATGGGCATAAAAACTTCAGAAGGTGAGTATAAGAACCTAGATAATGGACACAGATTATAGAAAATAGGTATAAAAAACTAAATGAGGAGTGTAAGATTCTAGATGGTGAAGGGTCAACAGAGGAATTTTGAGAAAACTATACAACAAGGGATTAGATAACTAAGAGGTGATAGAGGAGTACTATTATAAACTAAGAATGTAGAAAGTCTACAAACAAAAGATATGACAATACAGATGTAGCTTGAAAATACTATTAAGTATGTATGCTGTATCCCAAACTCTGAAACATGTCTGACTTCAATACAATATCAAATCCCCATGGTTATTTGGCTTTATTTGTGCCCAAAACTCTATCAGTAGTTTGGTACTTTATAATAAACTTAATCCTATCAAATTTCCATGGTTATTTGGCTTTATTTGAGTCAAAATCCATGACTATCTTTATCTGTTTCCATCACCTAATTATCTCCTTCAAACTCTGCAAAATTACTTGGACTTTACATGGAGTTTTTTCCTTTCTAATCTGAACTCCTTCCTATTTAGTATAAAATACTTACTTGGAGATTTGTTTTAATCACTCCTTTTGCTACTTTATATATTTAAGGCTGATGATTACTTTGTAATAGCTAGCCTGATAATTAACTAAAATTAATGCTAAATCTCTGATGTCAATAGCAATGTGCTTTACTTCTCTCCTTATAACTCCTTATAAGACCATTCTCTGATATTGCAACCATATAGCCTATAAGAAGCTCAACACATAAGTTGAGGCCAAGGTCATTCTGACAAGTCCACATTACCAAGCTCATTGAATGGAGTTTCTACACTTTACACATCTCTGAGCTAACTCTGTAGGCTTTTGCCTTCAAGTATGAACTGCACTTAACAATGAAATTGTTATGATCAATACCTCAAGAATATAGCATGGAGATGGGTTGAGGGTATGATAACATGATTGGCTGTGCCAAAGTAGTCTCAGTCAGTGTCTCATGTAGTAGGTGCTACAACCTCATTTTCTTCTCTCTGTTTCCTCATGTTCTATAA